>SZYD01002222.1:0-86951 GCA_009363875.1 Mikania micrantha | reverse complement strand
TGCACATTCAAGATGTTCCTGGATTGCAAACCCACTCCTTCATGGTGCAGAGGGTGCCGTTGGACTATTGCGTTGGATTGAGAAGGCGGAATCAGCCTTCGCCATGAGCAACTGCAGGAACGAGGACAGGTCAAGTTCGCTGCTGAACATTTGAGGAGCTGCCCTCACTTGGTGGAATGCCAACGTTCAGAACCTAGGGCTTGATGCAGCCAACGCTCTGCCTTGGGATAACTTTAAGCAAATGTTGAACCGCGAGTACTGCCTTGTGGTGAGGTACAGAAACTTGAGACCCGAGTTCTGGAACCACAAGATGATTGGTTCCGAGGTTGAGGCCTACACTGCCAGGTCTTATGAGTTAGCAAATCTGTGCCCGGAAATGGCAACCCCACCCTTCAAACATATAGAGAAGTACATTGATGGACTGCCACCTCAAATCCAAGGAATGGTACTCTCTGCTGACCCCATCACCATGCAACAGGTCGTGCGACTAACTCACAAGCTCACTGACTCGGCTGTTGCACAAGGACTCTTACCACCCCGCGGTGCTGTAACCACAACAATGACAAGGGCAAACGCAAATGGGATGACACCTTGAGCAAGACTTCCACTCTCCACCCCCACCACAACAACGTAAGCTTGGTTCGTCTCAAGCATACGCACCACCCATCCCCACCAACCAAAGTCCAGGAACCTATGCAGGTCAACACCCCAAGTGCAACAAATGCAACTTACACCATGTTTTGGGGCAATGTGGTTCCATCCGATGTCAACGGTGTGGAAAAGGTGGGCACCTTGCCAAAGACTGCAGGGGTGAACTGCGTACAAAGACCCAACAGCCACAACAACAACAACTCGAGGCACCGAAAGGCTGCTTCGAATGTGGAAAGCCAGGGCACTTCAAGAGGGACTGCCCGCATCTGAAGAACAACAATAATGGGAACGACAACGGTCCGAAGGGACGAGCCTTTGTGATCGGGGCAAAGGAGGCCAGAAAAGATCCCAACCTTGCAACTGGTACGTATCTCTTAAACGATAATTATGCATCTGTGTTGTTTGATACTGGAGCTGAGAAAAGCTTTATATCTAAGGATTTTAGTGAGATACTTACTATTACCCCAACACCCTTAGATGTTGAATATACAGTAGAGCTAGCTGATGGTAAATTGATTGTGACTAAGCACATTCTTAAAGAATGCACTTTAGAGCTAGCAGGCCATAAATTTAAGATCGACCTCATGCCGGTTACACTAGGCAGTTTTGATGTTGTAGTGGGCATGGATTGGTTGTCTGAAAACCAGGCCGAAATCATTTGCCACGACAAGGTTGTGCGCATACCTCTCCCTGGCAGAGAACTCTAGATATCAAGGGCGAAAGGAGTGACACTCCTCTGAACATCATCTCGTGCATGAAAGCTCACAAATGCTTACGAAAGGGATACACAGCCATTCTGGCGCTTATCACCGACAAGACTGGAGAGGAGAAAAATAGAAGACATCCCAGTCGTATGCGACTATCCCGACGTATTCCCTGAGGATCTACCAGGACTACCACCACCTCGACAGGTGGAGTTCCGCATAGACCTTGTGCCGGGAGCAGCGCCTATTGCACGAGCACCATATCGACTGGCACCTTCGGAGATGCAGGAACTGTCCAACCAGCTGCAGGAGTTGCTGGACAAGGGTTTCATCTGACCAAGCTTCTCACCCTGGGGAGCTCCGGTCTTATTTGTAAAGAAGAAGGATGGCACGTTTCGCATGTGTATCGACTACCGTGAGTTGAACAAAGTGACAATCAAGAACCGTTACCCCTTACCTCGGATCGATGATTTGTTCGATCAACTACAAGGATCAAGTTACTACTCTAAGATCGATCTGCGATCTGGGTACCATCAGTTGAGGATTCAGGAAGAAGATATCCCCAAGACTGCTTTTCGCACTCGGTATGGCCATTATGAGTTCTTGGTTATGCCGTTTGGGCTGACAAATGCACCCGCAGTATTCATGGATCTCATGAATAGAGTGTGCAAACCATACCTCGACAAGTTTATCATTGTCTTTATAGATGACATTCTCATCTACTCCAAAACCCAGGAAGAACACAAAGAGCATCTTCAATTGGCTCTTGAATTGCTACGACAAGAGAAGCTGTACGCTAAACTCTCCAAATGCGACTTCTGGATTCGAGAAGTCCAATTCTTAGGACATGTTGTAAACGAACAAGGGATTCATGTGGATAAATCTAAGATAGAGGCGATCAAGAACTGGGAAGCACCAAAGACCCCAACGGAGGTGCGACAATTCCTAGGCTTGGCAGGCTACTATCGGCGATTTATCGAAGGATTTTCAAAGATAGCCCAACCACTCACAGCCTTAACCCATAAGGACAAGAAGTATCTCTGGACTGACAAACAAGAAGCTGCATTCCAACTTCTCAAACAGAAGCTCTGTAGTGCACCTATCCTATCACTTCCTGATGGAACGGACGATTTCGTTGTATATTGCGATGCCTCAATACAAGGGCTCGGCTGCGTGCTAATGCAGAAGAAAAGGTGATCGCATATGCTTCTTGACAACTGAAAGTCCACGAGAAGAACTACACCACCCACGACTTGGAACTTGGAGCCGTGGTATTTGCACTCAAGATCTGGAGACACTACCTATATGGTACAAAGTGTACGATATACACTGATCATAAGAGTCTCCAACACATATTCGAGCAGAAGGAACTGAACATGCGACAACGTCGCTGGCTCGAACTCCTAAACGACTATGAGTGTGCTATCAAGTATCACCCGGGGAAGGCCAATGTGGTGGCCGATGCTCTAAGCCGGAAAAACACTTCGAAACCCAAGAGGGTACGAGCTTTACAGCTCACAATCCTTCCCAACCTCCCTGAACAGATACGTAATGCCCAGGTGGAGGCACTGAAACCTGAAAACTTAGCGGCTGAATCACTAAGGGGAATGGAACAACAACTTACGGAAAAAGCCGATGGCTTACTTTATTTCATGGAACGCATCTGGGTTCCACGTCACGGAAACCTACGAGACCTTGTGATGGACGAGGCTCACAAACCCCGATATTCCATTCACCCTGGATCTGATAAGATGTATCCCGATCTGAAGGTACTATACTGTTGGCCACACATGAAAGCCGACATCGCCACCTACGTGGGCAAGTGCTTGACTTGTGCCAAAGTCAAGATCGAGTACCAGAAACCCTCTGGATTACTCACACAACCCGAGATCCCCATGTGAAATGGGAACAAATATCCATGGATTTCATTACCAAATTACCCCGTACTCCTAGTGGATGTGACACTATCTGGGTAATTGTGGACCGACTGACTAAGTCAGCACACTTCCTTGCGATCAAAGAGAATGACAAAATGGAAAAGCTAGCCAGAATCTATGTCAAAGAAGTAGTCTCGCGACACGGAGTGCCAATCTCCATTATTTCAGATCGAGACGCCAGATTCACTTCTAACTTCTGGAAATCATTACAAAAATCGCTTGGCACACGATTGGATATGAGTACAGCATACCACCCACAAACTGATGGCCAGAGTGAATGCACAATACAAACCCTTGAAGATATGCTACGAGCGTGCGTAGTGGACTTCGGCAACAGCTGGGAAACCCACTTACCATTGGTGGAGTTCTCCTACAACAACAGTTACCATACAAGCATCAAAGCCGCGCCTTTTGAGGCACTCTATGGCAGGAAATGCCGATCACCCATCTGCTGGGCGGAAGTGGGCGACAGTCAGCTCACTGGCCCGGAACTTGTACACGAAACGACGGAGAAAATCGTGCAAATCAGAAATCGCATGGCAGCAGCTCGTGATCGTCAAAAGAGCTATGCCGACAAACGCCAAAAGCCTTTGGAATTTCATGTAGGAGACAAAGTCCTTCTAAAAGTTTCGCCATGGAAAGGCGTCATTCGTTTTGGTAAACGAGGCAAACTGAACCCACGGTATATTGGACCTTTCGAGATCCTGAAAAGGATTGGTCCAGTGGCATACCAACTCAACTTACCAGCCAAACTCGACGGAGTTCACAATGTATTTCATGTCTCGAATCTGAAGAAGTGCTTATCAGATGAGACACTTATAGTTCCACTGGATGAGATCCAGGTGGATGAGCAACTACGGTTCGTAGAAGAACCTGTTGAAATCATGGACCGTGAGGTCAAACAACTCAAACAGAGCAAGATACCCATTGTCAAAGTCCGATGGAACTCGAAACGCGGACCTGAATTCACGTGGGAGCGTGAGGATCAGATGATGCGCAAATATCCCCATCTCTTCAAGCAGACAACATCGAACGCCGACACCAACAAATAAATTTCGGTACGAAATTCCTTTCAACAAGGGGATGATGTGACAACCAGAAAATTTTTGCTTCTCAAACACTCTTGTTTCTCAAACACCACCAACAACAACCAAATTTCGGGACGAAATTTCTTCCAACAAGGGGATGATGTGACACCCGGCAATTTCAGGTAAATTGCAACTCTTATTTTCTTTACATTTCACATTCATACTTGTTGCATTTCATTTAATTATGTTTAATTAGATGAGTGAACCCAAACAACTACGAAACGATAGTCTGAGGAACTGTCGAATCGTACATTGCACATTGGTTTTGTAAACCAAGTGTGGCAAACACAACACTAACACAAGACAATAATTCTAGGAGTTATTGAATTGTGCATTACACGTTGATTAGGATTAGTCAAGCGTGCAAACACTTCGTTACACACCAACACAAACTATCAAAGATAATTCGATGAATTATCAAAACACACACACGAGTCTCACGAACGTTGGTGATCAATCAAACTTATGTGCTACTTAGTATTTATGTGCTTAAACGTGCATTAGATGTTTAGGATAAACGTAGGAATCAAGTACGAGCGAAATCGTATCAACGAAATCGAAAAACAAGGAAAAGGACCCATCGCGGTACGCGACGGTCCCTCGGCGAAAGGCTTCGCGGTACGCGGCGCAAACCGGGAGTCGAGACTCCCGAATCCCATCGCGGTACGCGAAAACATTTTTGATCGGCCTTCGCGGTACGTGAAGGCCATGCAGATCAAATTTCTTTTAAAAACCAACCCCATTCATTTCACTCGGTTCCTCTTGTCCTTCTCCGAGTATTGCCACTTTAGATCGACCAAAACCCACCTGAATCCACCCTCAAACCATCTAGAATTCATATTGAAGCCACCATTGGGAGATTTGAAGGTATTGGAGTCCAAGGGGAAGTAGTGGAAGCCACCAACAAGCCAAGATCCTAACATCAGCCTTCATTCAAGTTTCCAGAACCTGTCGCACCACGAATTCAAGCTTCTAAGGTAGTTATCTTGTTTATCTATGGTTAGATCGTACATGCAATGGGTTATAACCCACATGCAACTCCATTTGGTTATGGTGCTTGGATTTGTTGGTGATTTGTTGTGTGTTATTGTTATGGATTTACTGATTTCATAGTTTAGAATGATTAGATCTGAGGATGTTGAGTTATTGGTTGATTTGTCGATGTTTTGGAGCACTTGCTATAAAAGGAAACTTTTATGTTGCAAGTCTTGGATTTGTGATGATCTAGACATGTTAGACATGTCTAGATGTTGTTAAATGTGTATTGGAGTGTTTAGAAACACATTGGGATATTTGATTTTTATCAAAACACGGTTTTGTGCAAACTTACTATAAATGGTGATTTATACGCAAACGACATGTTTTAAGAGTTTAAACGTGTTTTATAAACATATTGGAAGTTATTAGTTTTATGAAATGGAATTACATAACCACACTTCCTTAAATGGGAAACTTTCTATAAATGGTAACTTATGTGATTAGAGTCATAGGATGCATGTTGGTGTCTTATGTGCATCAAGGCACATAAACACAACAATCGTGTCACCAACGATTCGTCGAGTCTCACTAGTTAACACATACACTCGGTTGAGCACACCGACACTTGGAGTTGTATGGATTACAACACATCACAAAACACATACTCACACCTATATGGTCATAGGTGCATACTAGCAGGTGCTAGCTCTCACAGACGCGAACATTCACACATACCGGAACTACTATCAGGTGAGTTCACGGCCCCTTTTTATCTTTTCTACCTTTGGGGGAGAAAACATTGCACTACAACTGTTTTTGAACAACAACTCATTTTATTTACCTATGGACATGCTTTATCATTATATGTATATGTGTGGGCCCCTATCACAACTAAAAGTCCTCACGACACTCCTCGGACCCTTAATAGCATAACGCCTAGCATGGTAATCTTGAATAGTACTATTGGGCCTGAAAAGCCCCACTACACCCGACTGGAGGTCGGAACAGTGCAATATTGACCAACACTTTGCCATAGTCTTGTGATGGACATGGCGGGAGGCACAAACTGTCAGCTTCGGTACCATCCACAATATAATATAACTGTATTGACTAGCTATCAATCGATACTGCATTGTAATGATATGTAAATCTGCAAAACTCTTACTTTAAACATTTTGATGTTTACTGCTGATTACAAACCTGTGCTCTCACCAACCTTTGTGTTGACCTTTACTCGCATGTTTTCTCAGGTAACTAAGGCACGCGCACAAGGAATAGGATGCTAGGCTGGAGTCGCATGCATCTATTTAAGTGTCGTAGTTTACTATACATTGATTATCATTTGATGTGTTGTGTAATGTTAAACAACTTTAATCGCTTCCGCAACTATTGTTACTTAACAATTTGAAAACCGTTTTAAGTTAACGCTTCCGCTATCTATGAATATTAAACTGTTTTGTTGACTTATATTTTACTTCGCAACTCTGATTTTTACAAACTGTTTTATCCAAGTTATTGGACGTATGTATGAAACCAGACATATAGGTCTCGCATGTTGTGTGACCGGAGACTGCGATCCTGACAATCTGCCGCCGCTCGCGCCCCAGAAGGGACGGGATTTCTCGGGGTGCGACAGAATTGGTTTATGAGAATGAAGTAATTTAATTTGTTAATTAGTACAGGTATTTTACTGTAAATGTTACATGGTTTAGAGTGTAAATAAATTTATTATAAATAAAAGTGTTTACCTCATAATTAAGAGTGACATTTTCTAGATCTAGTGTTTTGAGAAAACTCTAACCCTAATCTCTCTATCTAGCCATTGCCCAACCCCCTGCCTCTCCCTTGCTGTTGAGCATCACCCCTCTGTGGGGTTTTGTGGCTGCCGCAAGCCATCATCATCCTGCCAATCTCTGAGCCGCTACCGGGCCGCAAGCAGCTGCATCAATGGACCACGCTAAGGGCCAAGAGGAGCCGCAGAAGGGCTGCCTTGCCCGTTCCAAGCCGATCCAAGGCCATCGAGCCGAACCGCGTGTCGAGCCGTGAGCCGAGTCGAGCCAAAATTAGTTTTGGACCAATCCGGTGATTCGTGGGATGAGATCTGTACTCGGGTGATCATATAGAGTCAAATAGTGAGACCGTTACTTGATCCATCGTGTGGATTTGGAAGCGCTTTGTAAAGGTCGATTTCTAAAACACCCTATGGTTGTGCTGTTTTAATACAATTTTTATTTAAACTGTTTGTAACTGGATCCTGATTTGGGAATTGTTTTGATTACAAATCGAAAGGTTATAAAAACCTAAAAGCTTCCGCTATGTTAGATCTGATCTAATTGTTTAATCTGGTTTTGTGAAAACTGATTTTGTCAATTAATGTGATTAATTGAAAATGATTAAGTGAAAAGTAACCTAGAATTCCCAACACTAAATATGTTTGGAGAAATCAAAGCTAAGTTAGGTGATTAGGTTAAGGAAATAATGATCTAAAATTCATAAGTTAATTACTCTAGAAATAGTTAATAGTTAAAGTGTTGTACAAGGCTATTTTGGGGATTTGAAATTCTTAAAGAGGTCTCAAAGGGTTTGAGATTGGGTGGAGATGTAGGAGCTCAAATTCATAGATAATAATAATAATAAAAATAATAATAATAATCAAAGAACTAAACTAAATAAAAAGCATTTCGAAAGAAAGTTGCATGTTGATTTCGATAGTTTAAAAAAATCAATAATTAAAATAAAAAGAAATGCTGACCCACGTAAATAAACTCAAAATCTCATCTTCTTGGTGCTAATCCCGTTCTAGTTTTGGATCGGCACACCACCTTCCATTTGCAAAAAAATCACCAAAAAATCTGATGTATATCTTCACGATGCCATCCACCGAATAATACCCTACGCATCTCAGTTTCATCTCACACAAGATCACCACCACACAAGCTTTGATCGAGCGACTCTATTGCGTTAACTATCATGTTTCGTAAGGACGAGACAAGGTGTTGATCACATGTTATCGTTCACATCCGCCGATCCCGCTCAAGTCATAACGAGGCTCTGACACGCTGATCTGAAGCAACTTCGGTGACATTACCGATCTAATGTTACGACTCGAGTAAATGTTAAACTCCTCTGTTAATCTCCTCACCTGTTGTGTAAGTCAATAAAAATAAGACGGACAACTTTCTTGATTCGTAGCTTGTATTTTTTGTGGATCGAACACTATTGTGGTTTATTTACACCCAAGAACTATCCCACTGTAGAAACCCATTGGTGGTTAAAAATCGGTAAACTCTTAATCTAGTTTCTAAGATAAAATGATAACTGATGTGTATATATATATATATATATATATATATATATATATATATATCTGTGTGTGTGTGTGCGTGTGTGGAACCTTGGGGACGACAAACTGATGATGAAGAAGAAAAATGAATAATCCCAAAAAGTGATTTTTAGTTAGCTGTCAAATTGAGCACACAGTTATTAACGTTGACCACTCAAATTCAATTGTATACCTTAAATTAATATAAATTGTAATGTAAGTGAAACACGTTATAAATGTTACAAAATTATACGTTATAAATAAATTGTCCATTCAATATTAGATCAACTTTAGTAGAAGATTTTATTGTTTCACAAATTAACATAAATTATTTGAATATGATTTACAAGTAAATTGAAAACAGTAAGTTTATTAATAAATATGTAGGATTCGACATTTATATAGTTAAAAAGATAAAAAAAATTGTACAATGTTTATTTACAAATAATGTTTGAACTAAAATTTGTTAAGACTTCAAAAGTGTTAACTTGAACGCTAACTAAAGAAATGAAAAAGTTCCAGCAGATCCACATTACAAAATGGTTCGTAACATTAATTTTTAATAATATGTATTTAATTAGGTGGTCAAAAATTTCAAGACAGATCTTAGAGATTTTGAAAGAGATGAAATATTCTTAAGGTACGGATTTCTGGTCCTTTGATCGTAGCTTTTATTTTTCATATTTCGCTTAGAGTACGTATTTCGACCTTTCTCCTATTGTTGCACTTTATCTTTTGTGTCTCAATCTAATTGCCATTGCTACTTGACTCTCTTTTATTATTGTTATAAGACTCGTATTAGATTATTTTTGATATGATATACATGCGATATATTTAGGTATTTGAACTCGTTGTCGCATGTTCCCGATCAATGATTAGTTGCTTAAAGAGATTTAGCATACCTATATTGAAATATTTTTGACTTGGCTTTATCTTTCGTTTGGCCTCAATACCCGAGCACATCCACCTACAGGTTCATAGGGCGTCAATTGTGGCACCCTTGACGTGTTGTATCTGTGGCGGAGCGATTAGTCCACGACGTCTCTCACTATTTATTGATGTGCTAAGTTGTTGCACTTATTGTTTATTTAGAGGCGTATGGATCGATTCTAGGATAATTATTGTTTATTGTTATTGGTGAATGATTAAGTGTGTGTGCCCATGCTTTCATTTCACATTACTCGTACATTAGGGCTGCACCCAATGTACATACTGATCACTATTTAAAGAGACTGGCTAATATGGGTATTTCTATTGATATGACTTGTTTATTTTTTAAGTCATACTCTCATTGTATCATTTCGATAACTTATTGTTGCTATTGTTCTATCCATTACTGAGCAATTTTGGCTCAGCCGTGTTCTTTTCTGTGGTTTTTTTTATGCACGACAGGTGATCAAGGGGCTAATGGGAATGTGTGAAGAGAGTAAATCAATGAAATTAGGATATCAAGTGAAGAAATGTTGAACTTACTAGTATTTGGTTTTAAGACATTTTATTATTTCTAATTTGAATTGGTTTAAAGATTTTGTTTATTCAAGGATTGCAATTGGGATTAGTACTTATTTATTATGTTTAATTGTCTCTGATTACCGTATTGAGTGACACGTCAATCTCTAAATGGGTTGGGGTATTACAGTTATGGTATCAGAGCTTTAGGCTCTTTCCTGCAGAAAAAAATAATCTAATTAACTAAGACATGTGAGGATTGGGTAGTTGTTGGGCTAGGTTTCTTAAATTCTCATAAGTTCCTTCGTGACAAATCTGACAGTATGAATCTTATCTGTTCTATAATAGATGCCTCCATGGAGACAGGTACGTCGTAACACTGGTGGGGCAGGTGCCGCTGATGCAGAACTCGTGGCTAGGATAAATCTGACATTTAATAATTTTCTACCAACCATAATTAATGTTGTGTGTTGTCACACCCCGAGCCGGCGGGTTGGATCGACTTCCCCGTCGGGCGGAAGGTTCCCGGGGCGCGATATCGTGAGTGATAATCGAAATGATCATGTTGTTTACATTGCACATGATATATATAAATGAGAAACTGCTAAATGAAAATAGAATTACAAAGTTAAATTACATCAGTTTAGTTCATAATTTAACAATGTAAATCCACTATCAACTTCATAAGTCTTCAATCTTGTATCTGCACAAGATATACAAAATAATATGTGAAATGATGTTTCAAAAATATGCATGTCCAAAAAGCTAGGTCCTCTAACTGGTATCCTATTCCAAAAGAAATAACTCCTTAGTTGACCTGTTTGTCATCTGAGAAGTCATGCAAAAATAAAGTCAACACATGGTTGGTGAGTTCATATAGTTTTTATAAAAATGAATTTGAATAACCAGAATGACCACCTTAACCTCACCATTAACCACCTATACCATCCAGTTCAGTATGCTTATATATAGGGCATATGTAGGGTCGAACTTACCACCCGCCCAGCCACCATCCCACCACATACTAAACCAAATGATATATTGTTCCTGGTGATAATTAAGCGTTTCATCCCATACCTTTGATTTCATAGCATTTGATTACCCCGAAAATGTTTACCTTGATTCCCCGAAGTGACAACCTTAACCTCATCAACAACCACCTATACTATCCAGTCAAGTATGCTTATATATAGGGCATATGTAAGGGACAAGCCCCAGCCACCGTCCCACCACATACCTGACTACTTAGCATATTGTTGTTAATGATAATTAAGCGTTTCACTCCATTCACCTTCAATTTAGATTTTGATTTCAACAATTAGGTTTACCTCTGATCTTTTGAGTACACCATGTATTCATGATTACCCCAAAGCACTTGTAAAAATATAATATTAAATGTTTAATTAAATTAATAATAAAGCATTTAAATGCAACTAAGACATGATGATTGGGCCTTATTTGACTCAATCTATTAGACTTAGTTGTTGGTGGTTGTCCAAGTTGTACCCTCTCACACGTGGCCCATATCTGGCATCACCCACAAGGAGTCTACTTGTATATGTTGGGACTTTAATGATGCCCATATCAGCTTGACCCATTGGTCTACTGTACATGCCGGGACTTTAAGGATATCCTTTGATTCTTGATCTTCTTTGATTCTCCTGATTTTGATTTGTTTAATAGTTTCCGTTATTGTCCATATAGCTTGACTACAAGAGTCTACTATTTATGCCGGGACTTTTCGTGTGTTACATGTGGTCTTGATTTACATACAACTGACATCCACCTTAGATTAAACAATTAATGATTTCATTAGATCTTAATGATTTCATTATTTCCATGATTCACACACGGTTATGATTCCCGTGATTCACTTGATTCTCTTAATTCTGATCTTTTGATTTCCATGATTCCACAATGATTATAGATTCTTGATTAGGATCCTTAGTTTACTGATTACACACTGGATTAGATTCCATTGCATTTGATCTTAAGTTTTAGTTCTTTTGATTCCCCTTTAAATTTAGATTCTTGAATTTGAGCTTGATGGACTAAGGGTTTGTTTAGAGTTTTAGAATTAAGGTATTACTCATAAGAGTAATTTAATTAACTTGCTAGTTAATTCTGCATAGCAATTTCCTAGACAGGAGTCTAGAAGTATAAACAAGTATATATATAAAACATATAATAAGTATAAGCATTTACGTAAAAACGATTTAAATAAAACATTTTACGCATGCTTCTCAGCCCCGCGTTTGAAAACAAAAATGTTTAGAAAAGGGGCAATGAACTCACCTGTGTTGCTCTGTAATGTACTACCACAAAATACGCGCTCGTTGTTGTAGCCTATGTTTCTTCAGTTCTCGAGTTGTTTTAAGAGAATTCGAATACAATAAGTATGTATAATAGTTGCATCTAAGGTCTTGGTCTCAGTGTGCAACTAAGTGTCCTACATGACTAACGAACTTCTAAAACTCTATCTACTAGTCTACTTAGTACCCATATCCCACAATTTAATCATAACAAGCCTTTAATTAAAACGTTTATAATTTAATTCATTTTAAGTTAAATATTAAGTCAAAATCATTTCTTTTAATTCAATAAAGTTTATAATTCATTTTCTTTTATTAAACATAATTAACTTTAATTGAAATGACATTTAACATATGATGGGCTTAGGTTAAGCCCATTGGGCCCATCTCGGCCCATTACTAGTCTTTGATTTCCAAACGATCACAATTCAAATTCTTTGAATTGTTCTACATAGATAATTAAATCATCATGTTAATTTTCCGTATTAGGACTTTTCCTAAGATTAGTGTTAATAATTAAATTAACACTCCATCCTTTAAGCCTTTGTTTTGATCCACATGAACTCATGATAATTTTCCCAACGTTTTAAGCTAATTTAATAGGTAACACTCATGTTGAGTTGTTAGTGGGTTTTAAGAAAACTTTTGTTATTGAAACCCTAACCCATAATCGTCTTAATCACTCTTTATTATTAAAATGGGACTTAGTATTATTCCCATGCACACATACACACATGTTGTTCTCATGCACTCACACTCACCCCACACATACCACTTGTATTCATTATGTAAAAAGGGTGACAATTTTTTTTCTAAAACATGTAAGCATGAGAGTTTATCCTTAGTTTCAAGTTCTAAACGACCAACCCAAGTTCAGGCAACTCATGTGTTCGATCAGGGCCCTAGGTGTGTTAGTAGGGGGTTAGGGTTGCTGCCTATGTAGGGTTAAGCATGAGGTTCGGCTAACACCTAGCTTGCAACAAAAGGTTCACTGTCCATAGAGTTTAACATTTTCAAGGTTCGGTTGCTAAGGTTCGGCCCAATATCAATTTAGCCAGTTTAGGTTCACTCAGCCTAGGTTTGTGACATTGGGTTTGTTCAAAGGTCCGACTGAAGTTAGGATCGCTTCATCGAGGGTTAGCTTGGCAGGGGTTCGGCCATCATTGAGTTCATGGAACTTAATGGGTTCGGCTAGCTCCTAGAGAAACCATAGGTTCGTGACATCAAGGGTTCGTAGCCATGTGTACAGTCTTTAGGTTCGCTGCTATCCAAGGTTTTAAATAATCCAGGGTTCAGCTAAGTAGGGTTCGGTGGGCCTGGGTTCGGCTGCCATGGGAGGAGTTCTAGGTTCGCGCAACCTACAGGTTCGGCCAAGAAAGAAAGGTGGCTGGAAGGGTTCGTCTCCACCCCAAGGTTCGGTGCCCATAAGGTTCGCCACCTTAGGGTTCGGCCAGGTACCTTGAGGTTCGGCCGATCGGCCCGTCACGAACTTGCATCATCTTCTTCACGTAATTCAGCTCTAGTTAGCTACTGACCGTTCCCATGACCCCCTTTCACTCAATATCAACTTGATCAACAAAGGAGTAACCCTAAAATAGCTTAACATTTGCATCCATAGGTTCATGAAGTGTTAAAAAGAAAACCAAAAAATAAAACTACATGGTTACCTCGAATATAATGGATAAAAGCTTGGATCCTTTGTACTTTTGTGATCTACGTGATGCGATGGTCGTTTTGACACCAAGAACTCTTGAAATGGTTGAGAATTGAAGGAGTTCTTGTAGAGAGAAGGTAGAGAGAAAATCTAGAGAGAGAGACGAAATTTGTGATGAAAATGGTAGGTGGGTGGTGGTTGTGATATTAATTACCACACTAAATGATTCAAAATAAACCGGGTATGTTCGGTCTCGCTCGGTTTCGCGCAGGAACGTCGTTTTTGTGGTTTTCGTAACGAAACGACTCAGATTTAAAAATAGGATTTATGAAATTATTTTAGGTGGTTATTCCTAGTAAATTAACTAATATCTTTCGTTTATTTTAATTTTCAGAAATATTTAATTATCTGTTTAAAATCGAATCGTACGGTCGTCGCGCGTATTCATTCAAATCGTCACCCGTACGAACACGACGATAACTATACTTTTCAATATGGTTTTCTAATTATTGGTTATCATTCAGAACATTAATTTTTCAGATATATTCGTACAGATCGTCACCTATTCAAACAATCTGTTGATTTAGCATTCACGTAATGACATCCGTTGTTGTTTTGTTCCTTAAAGCCTCACATATGTTTATACATAATAAAGTCCTAACAAATAATCACATTATGGTTCTGTATCACCAGATAATTATCTGACTGATGAACCATGTTTCTGAGCTTTGTTTTCTGAACTGATTCTGAATTTGCTCTTTGATAACACAAAATGATAACGATGCATGATAGGATTATGACATACATTGAAATACACATAGTTTGTACCTGATTACTATTCATGTTACTATTGAGATCACTGTTCCGGTGACGTTTCTGGCACTGATGTTACATGTGTAATCCAACCTAATGTTAATGCGAACCCTAATGCTAATGCGAACCCTGTTCCTGTGGTTGGAAACAATGTTGGGGCTAACCAAAATGTGGGCATACATGTAAGCTTGGAACGATTTCAGAAGCAAAAGCCTAGATCTTTCATTAAGGCAGCCACTCCAGTTGAAGCTAAGGATTGGATTTCTCACATTGAGAAATTCTTTAGAGTTCTCGGGGTTGAAAACCAGTACAAGTCAAGGTTAGCTGCTTACAAGTTAGAAGATGATGCTCAGAATTGGTGTAAGTCGATTTTGCTTGAAAAAGGCGGGGAACAATTTGCTGAGACTTTACCATGGGACGAGTTTTGTGACCTCTTCTTTGAGAAGTATTTCTCTAATGTTAATATAAGCACATATAAACACGAGTATCATAACATTCGCCAAAGAAATGACGAGCCACTTGATGATTTCATTGACCGATTCTATAGACTTATTGGATTTCTGGGGTCAAATGTTGGATCACCTGTGGAAGATGCAGAGAAATTTCAATGGACCATTTGTGACAGGATTCGTCGAGCTATTATACACTCGAACTTTAATACAGTTTTAGAAACTGTTAAAGCTGCTAAAAAGATACAAACAGAAAGAAAGGAGTTTCTTAATGGTTCAGATGATAGTGGAAAACGAAACAGGTATGGAAATCGCATTCAGTCATCTAGTCAATCATCTTCTCAGGGTTATACTTCATATAATTGTCGCACACAAGGAAATCAAGTTAAGCCATGGAAGGGTAAGAATCAAAATCAGGACCAGACTAAACAGTTTAAGCAACCAATTCAAGCTCAACCAGTAAACCATTTTGTTCAACATCCTCTGTGTAACCATTGCAACAAACGCCATCCGGGTGTTTATCGACTACTTACTGGAGCTTGTCTTTGTTGTGGAGAAATGGGGCATATGATTAGGCAATATCCTAATATCAAGAATGAACCAGACGATAATGCTAAGGGAACTAATGTGAATCCTAAAACTAGAGGAAGAGTATTTGCTCTAACTGCTGGGGATGCCGCCAATGTTGCAGGTACTGTTTCTGCAATTTTTTTAGTGTTCACATCGTGATTTGTATGTGCTATTTGATACCAGGGCAACACATTCTGTAGTTTCACAGTTAGTTAGCAGACATCTTAGGATCACTCCCTCTCCATTAAGGCATGCCTTAGTTATTTCTACACCAATGGGTAACACCTCGGTTATTACTCATATATAGAGAGATTGTCCGTTAATGGTTGGGAACACCGTTTGTAATGACAATATACTTCCAATGCAAATTGGGGACTTTGATATTATACTCGGGATGGATTGGTTGATTACGCATCGTGCAACTCTTGATTGTCATTCTAAACGAGTCATTTTTGGAGATATCTTGCATCATGAGTATATTTCTCAAGGAACACATCCTCAAACATCTCTCAAAATTATCTCTGCTCTTAAAGCCCAAAAACTTATATCGCACGATGTGAAGGATTTCTGGCTTCTATTAAAGATGTATCGAAAGAAGCACCTCACCTTGAAGACATTCCTATTGTTCGAGACTACTTTGATGTCTTTCAAGAAGAATTACCTGGATTACCAATAGAACATGAAGCGGAATTCACCATTGATTTGATCCCTGGTTCTGAACCTATTTCTAAGGCACCATACCGTATGGTCCCATTGGAGTTGAAGGAGCTGAAAGAACAATTGCAGGAATTGCTGGAACTTGGATTTATTAGACTGAGTGTTTCACCATGGGGAGCACTTGTGCTTTTTGTGAAAAAGAAAGACGACAGCATGCGGTTATGCATCGATTACCGAGAAAAAGTTATACGCAAAATTTTCTAAATGTGAATTTTGGCTTGAACAAGTCGCGTTTCTTGGTGATGATGTGTCTGCTAAAGGTATCACCATGGATCCAACAAAAGTGGAAGCTATTACTAAGTGGCCTAGACCGACCTCAGTCACCGAGGTTCAAAGCTTCTTATGTCTGGCAGGTTACTACCATCATTTTGTGGAGGGATTCTCTATCTTAGCATTGCCTGTCACTCAAATTATGAGGAAGGGAGGAAAGTTTACATGGAATGATGAAATGGAGAAGTGCTTTGAAGAATTAAAGACGAGACTTGTGTCTGCCCCTATACTTACTCTTCCCTCGGGTTCAAGCGGATATCAAATTCATAGCGATGCCTCAAAGAAATGACTTGGTTGTGTTCTCATGCAGCATGGAAAAGTCATTGCCTATGCTTGATGACAGCTTAAGCCGTATGAGGTGAACTACCTGTGACATTTAGGGTTTTCAATAATGCACCTTGTATTATAATAAAATAAAGTTCGTTGGATACTATTTAATTTTATTTATAAGAATTGAACTAGTTCAGGAATTAATAATACAAAACAAAGTGATATAGTTATAAGCATAGTTTTATAACTAAATAGATAATATGAACGAAAGAGTTGAAAAACTATTAATTATAAAATTTAGTATATAACTATTTTGAACACTTAATTAAACTTGTTTAAGATTTAAGATTTATAAAACTTTTATAATTGACTTTATAAGGTTTTTAGGAAAAATATTTAAGTTTGTTTGGTAAATAGAAACTCCTTTATAAAGATATATGGCTTATAATGAAAGAAAGATTTTAAGGAGGGTTATATGACAACATTGGAAAGTTGACTTCTCTTCCCAGCCCCCCTTTTCCCCGCCACGTTTTTCCGGCAATCCATCAAAATTCCGGCGAGTCTCCGGCGACCATTAAATCTCCCCGTTTAAAGCTCAATCAAGCGAGTTCTTAATTCCTCATGAACCAAATGCGATTTATAACGCTCCTAGATCATAAACTCATGATAATAACAACATTAATGCATTTCTTAATTCCTCTCGAACGGTTGCGTTAAATCAACAATCAAAATCAATTGAATCGAACGTAATAACACTCAAGGCCATAGAGATTTTACTCTTTTAAATATTACGAACGAAGCCCCACTCCCAATTCGCTCTTTAATCTACTCAAACGCTCGGAACCACCTCGAGACCGGTCGCGACTGGGGAGGACTCGGATTCGATTGAAACTTAATCAATCCAAGTAAGTTTTAAGTTCTTTCTGATCGGTTCTAGATGGGGAACAAAAGCCCCATGAATGTAAGACTAGATATGTAACCATTCGGATGAATTGGATCGAGAAATGATCTATGGTTTATGTTTAAATATTGGGGATGAACTGTAACTTGAGTTTAAGGCAAATTCGAAATGGATCTGGGTAAAAGCCATTGTCTCAACTTAGTTGGTAAGTAGGCATGGGTTTGGGTCATATGGTCTTGGGTTCAAACTTGGACCCAACCATTTTACTTTCTTTTAGTTTTCTTCATTTTAATTTAATCATATAAGCTTAAAATCATTCATACAATTTTAGAAAATTATAAATTTAATTTTATAAAATCTGGAATATTAAAAGAAACATTCTGAAAACACTAGAAAATACAATTCTTATAAAAATAGTTTATAAAGCAAATTTTTTATTATGTTTAACCTTAAATAAATGTGTTTTAAACTAAAATTTATAAAATAAATATTATAAAAATTCATAAAACATTTATAATCAAGATTCTGGAAGAATTTAGGAAAATAGAAAATAATATTTCTATAAATTCAGTTTTATAAACTTATGAAACATAAATATGTAAAAATAGCAAACGAAACCTAAAAATTATGAAATTTTACAGAGAACTCTAAAACATTATTATTAGCATTCTATAATTTGTTCATGATTTTTGGAAACTTTTTTGTCACATAAAAATTCTAAGAAAATTATTGTATACTTTTAAAATAATTTTGCAACAGAAACATATTTTTAATATAATAAAGTGTATTATTTCATTATAAATGCAATTTATATCCTTTAAACACCTTTATAAACATAAATAAGTTTATAAATGTATTTTGAAAATTTATATGTAAATTATTCTGATATTACATTTATAAAATACTTATTATATTTTATTTATTTTCTAAATAAAGTATTTAAGTCATTCTTTTATTTTAAAGTTATAAACAAAATAAAAAGACTTTATTTTTACAAAACAAAGGTTTAGGATAAGTGTAGTTTCATACATAGTCCAGATCCCAAAACTTAGGAATACTAGCATGATTAGAATTCCTTAGTTTAGGAATAAACATTCTTAATTGCAAATACTTATTCGTACTTATTCATACAACTTTCACGTAATGCACAATTCGGCATTTAACAACAATTGTTGTTATAGCACTTGGATATCGCTACGCAACCCGTGAGTTTCTTATACTCCCTCTTTACATTTTTGTAATTTTTGGGTTGTTACACATGTCTTTTCAAACATGTTATTCTTGAGTCATAAACAAATACAAGGATGCAATATTTTAGTTTAAGATATAATTAGATTTGAATGTTATGTGTTGCCTACTTGTTTGTATATCTATGTGTTATTACTATTGGGATAATCATATACAATACATTAGTACTAGTAGCCTTTGATTAACTTGACTTATGTCATTGTTTATACTGAAGGTGAAATTGCCAAAAACATTTAGTATTACTAGTAGCCTTTCTTTAGTGACTTTGTGTCATTATTTTAGAAAGGTGAAATTGCCAAAATCATATCATCAAACATTGTGGAGTACATATATATTTAGATAATTTCTTATTAGACTATTGTTGCATCTTATTTTGTATATCTATATATCAATTGTATGAGATTCTCACCAACTATGCAAAGAGTTGATCAAAACTTATTTTACATGTGTAACAGGTTAGATTGCTTGGATGAAGATACGTTTAGGATACTTGGACTTAGATAATAATTACTAAACAATGTTATTAGTTTTTGGGGTTTTGTTATGTAATATTAAATGGAATTTTATGTTGTAAGTGAATGCCCTGATGAGTTTTATGATTTAATGAGATGATTAAATATTGAAACTTACAAAGTAGCACCATGAGCTATTGGACAATTACACATTGCGCCCTGACATGTTCCGCCGTCGGTCGGGGTGTGACAGATTGGTATCAGAGCCATGTTTATATGGAATTAGGTTATTAGAAATGGTGACATAGTCTATAACTAAGCTAACCCCAAATATGAGTTATCTCATATTACACTATCTATGCTTATGCGATACTATTATGTGCAACTTGATTATTATATGTGAAATACTATGTGCTATATTATGAGCTATATGTATATTGTTACCATAGAGGAAAGCCATAGTTTATAATATAACATACACTTGAACTTAGGTTAAACATACCTTAGTATAAGTAAACTTTATATTAGGGATGCCTTATTTTAGGTCTATCTTAGACATTGCTTTAAGAAGTTCTCATCTTGTTCCCACGAACACGATCTTATTCCCACGAACACGCGACAACTCTTTAGATGATAGAAATTCAACTCATTAGGCTAGTTAGCCTAATTAAATCTTTAAGTTAACTCAATACATATATGTATTATATGTATTTAATTTGTTTTTATAATTCTATTAGAATTTAGCTTGTAAGTGGACATGTAGTAACTAGAAGAGTGAAATACCGGTAGTTAGGATTCCTGTCTAGGAAAGATATTCGTATAAATCCCCGATGTACTGTGGGACCAGTCTATCTTTCCTGGGGACTCCTAGTGAGAGTATTTTCACTTATAGGCCAAAGAATTCACACCAAACACTTTAAAAAGTATATAATTCTAATATGTCAAAGGTGTTCAATTTTGAATACCAATTCTTATTGTTTTAAACAAGTTTGAATGATTTATTATATGAGATTTTTATTTCCACGACATTGTATCTAAGATTAGTAATAATATTTTATTACTATATCTAAGGTAAAAACGATGTCACAAACTTCATTGAATCTGTAGTTCTTCAAATTTTAAATCGTATCCAAATCTTAACACATTCGTATTTTGTTGTTCATTCAAAATCATTAAACAAATCACAACACACCGACTTTCTAGGATTGATGACTATTATATTTCATCTATAAATTCTAAGTGATATCATCTTATAAAAATGTAACTTTGTTTTTGTTTTAAAATTCTGTTAGATTTAGTTTGTTAAGGTGTCATGTACTAACTGGAAGGGTGAATATCGGTAGTTGAGACTCCTATCTTGGAAAGCGATTCATAATCCTCGACGGGTGACCAGTCTAGCTTTCCTGGGGATTTTTAATGAGAATATTTTACCTATAGGCCAAAGTATGATTACATCTTGCAACTAAATTCTAACAAGCCAAAGGTGTCTAATTGGGATACCATTCCTTGTGACTTTATTCTAATTCAAAATATTTTAATGACTTGTATTCAAAAAATCTCATATCCTTGACATCATATTAAAGGTTGTTGATGGTGATTCATCACTATAACTTAAATGATATGATGCCATTCTCCTTTGTTTGACAAAGCTTATGATTCAAGAAAACAATAACATCATCGTGATAGCAATACCTCATAACATCTAAAAGAGTATGGTGTTTCATATTCTTAGTTGGATAAACATGATTCAAGAAAACAATAACATCATACCTAAGATATGTTAGGATTATATATCATAACATATAAAAGGAAGTGGTGTTACATATTATTTGTTTGGCAAACATGATTCAAGAAAACAATGACAATATACCTAAGATTTGTGATGGTGATACATCACAACATCTAAAAGGTTGTAAGTCCATACTATTCTTACTTATGAATGAAAATTCAAGGATATAGTAGAATAATAGAGTGGAAATCTTAGACTTATTCAAATTTTGATATAGATCAACACCAAATCAATTATTTAAACTTCTATTCAAATGTAGGTGTAATTAAAGTTTAGGATTAGTATTGGTAAGGTGATTGGTATGCTTTCAAAGTATTATTGATGTGGTGGGCTGGCTGCGGTATACCCTATATATAAGCACCAATAGTACATTGGGAGTAGGACCAAAAACTTGACCTAGTAGATTATAATTTCGATAAAGCGGTTAGTCAAATCAAATATTTCTTATATACCAAGGTTTGAGGCGTATTTTTATACAGAAACTCAAATTCAAGGTTCATGATATTGTAACTATGATTAGTGATTTGTCACTACATCTAGAAAGTCGTAATGTCACATAATTTAATCATGACATTCTATATTAAAAATTCATGATTCATTAGGATATTATACTTCATATTTAGTGATAAATAGTATAACATTGATTGTACTATAAAATCACACAACTTGTGTATTCATACAATCCAATATTGTTCATAATCAAACTCTTTCTATTAAAAAAAATCCTCCCAATCAAACAAGATGATACATCATCAAAACTCATACAACTCCCATCTCACGTTCCATCAATTGTCTACCAAACGACGTTGATGGTGCAACAACTGCACTCATTTGGTCATCGTATTCAAAACTGTAGAATACTGAAGAATAAGTGATTCAAACCAATGTATCGCTCATAATTGTTCCAAATGCACCTCCTGTGATTCTGTGACAACTAGTACCAGATCGTCCGGCAAGTCCGTACGGTACACGTACTTTTACCATTTACTATGTGTAAATACAATGTGCAAACAATTGTGCGACAATAGAACCATGAAAACAATTAATAGTTGTCGTATTTCAATGAAAATTGAAATATAAATATACAACAACACACGACAAATACAATGAGGGGAAAAACAACGGAAAACAACATATAGATTGCAATCTGATGTCCACAAATAACAGGAATTAGATGGTCGACAATTCATAAGAAAGCAGTTATAACAAGGTGAAACTAGGTAAGTTTAGTCGAGTTCGTCAGTGAGGAAATATAAGTCAAAACAAAAGCTCAGTGTCGTTTTAGAGTAATAAAATGACAGTGTGTTTGTGTGGATGACGATTCACACTGACATATCTGTGAGTTTAACGCTCTAAATGATAGCTGAAAAGTAGAAACAAAAATCAAAAAGTGAAACCGTCGTCGTGTTCGTTCGGGTGATGATTCGGATGAATACGCGCGAAGGCAAAACGATCTGACGAAACAAATAAAATAAACATTTCGGAAATAGTAAAATAAACAAAAGAATGATAAAAGATTTACTAGGTATAACCACTTTAAAAATGTAAAAATAAAACCAGTTTTCATTAAACTCGTAAAATAGGCGTTACGTTTCGAAAACGTAAAACTAAACATCCGAAACTAACCCGAACATGCTCAGAGTATAAGAACCCTCTTCAAGCATTAAATTCCACATTTATCTTCCACCTACATACTCTCTCTCTAAATTTTCGGATTCCTCACTCTCTCACTAAAAATCAACACAAAAACCATCATAACTCCTTCAATTCTTGGCCAAATCTCGCAAATAAGCTATCAAAACGAAGCTCTTGACATTCCTAACATGAAAGTACTGAAGATCGACTTTGAAAACATCAAAATCAAAGGTAAATTGAGCTGCAAGTTACGGTTTTTTAGGGTTTTTGTAAGTCCGACACAAACGAGTTGCTAACCGGTGTTAAGCCCTGCAAACACACGAGAAATATCACACGAATAACTTATAACCATGAGGGATGCTTCTTTTGATTTATTATCTCGAATAAGATACCCTGTGTGTGCTCGGTTGCAGTCTGACCGAATGGGGTTACTCGAATAAAACATGGACGAGTGAACACTCCCATTCGCACGGTCTCAGTGCACGAAGGGACTGCCGAACGAATGGCTTGTTCTTGGGGCCTCATTCGCATGGGTTGCAGTTCGCATGAGTTTCAGTTCGCATGGGGCCCATTCGCATGAGATTCATTCGCGCAGGTGTCATTCGCTGGGACAGCCTTGGTTCGCATGTGGTCCACTCGCAGGAATGGTCTCATTCGTATTATACCACACTCGGCCCATGACATGTGTGACATCCAGTACCTGATCGTCCAGCAAGTTCGTACGGTACGTGTACTTTCACTATTTACTATGTGTAAATACAATGTGTAAACAGTGTGTGACAACAGAACTCAGAAAACAAACTACAGTTGTACGTATTTAAGTGAAAACTTAAGTACAGTAAGTACAAAAACTCACGGTAAACAAACAGTTGTATGTATTTAAGTGGAAACTTAAGTACAGTTAATACAACAACTCACGAGAAACAACAGTGTATCAACAAATGACAAGAACATATCGGTTGCGATCTGATATCCATAGATGACAGGAATAAGATGGCCGACAACTTAGTTTGAACCAATGTGAATTCAAGTCTAACAATGTGAAAACAGGCAAGTTTAGTTGAGTCCGTCTGTGAGGAAACACAATTCGAAACACAAGTTCAGTATCGTTTAGGAACAACGAACTGACAGTGTGTTTGCGTGGGTGACGATTCACACAAACATATCTGTGAGTTTAACGCTTTGAAATGACGACTGAAAAGTAGAAAACAAAAATCACAAAGTGAAACCGTCGTCGTGTTCGTTCGGGTGACGATTCGAACGAATAGGCGCGATGGTGACGCGATCTATGAAACCTTTAAAATAAACGGTTACGACGAAATAAATCAAAATATAATAATTAGAATATTTACTAGGAATAACCACCTTAAAACCTAGAAATAAAACTCTTTTATTTAAATTCCATAAAATACGCGGTTATGTTCCGGAAACGCAACGAAGACGAAAACCGAGCAAACGAAATGAACCCGAACTCACTCGGGGTATAAATACCCTAAATGAGTTCAACCACTACATTTATTACACCTCCTCTCTCTCTACATTCAAAATCCCGGATCTCTCTCTAAAAATCTCAACCTTTAATCCACTAGATCTCACTCGATTCTTGATGATATCGTGTGTTCTTGGTGCCTAATCGAAGCTATGATCACCCTCTACACAAAAGTACAGCTGATCTAGAGCAAAATCCACAAAAAATCGAGGTATTGAGCTGCAAAAGTCACGAAAACTAGGGTTTTCACCCCTTTTGTTAGACCTTTAACCCTAACCGGTTTTCAATCCTTCCTCCTTCAACAAAAATGCTTTCGAAACTGATTTTTGCCCACCCAACCATATAAAAATCATCATCTACCTTGATTGAAGCTGGAAAGGACCACCATGGGTTGCCGATTTGCAGCTCAGCCGAAGGAGGGGGCCTTTCGGCCGAATGGGGGGAACGCATGAACTTGGGCTGAAGGAAACTAGAGCCGATCGAAGCAACAGCCGCATGGCTGGCCGAATACCCTCATTCGCATGCTCATTCTCTCGGCCTGTGTTGTTCTCATTCGGAGCTTGATCTCATTCGGAGCCTATGGAGCATATGGAGCCTCATTCTCCCCTCACATCATTCGGCTAGTCCTCCGTCCGGTCACCTCCATTCGGTTGAGCTACATTTCATTCGGCCAAGCCCATGCATGGGCCATGTCCCATACGGCCTGTACATCATACATTCGGCCCAAGCTTTTTACTTTGGCCCAGGATCTTGGTTCGGTCCACATGGGTTAAATTGAAATGAACACCTTAGACCAACTCTTTTAAATAACATGCATGGATATGGGGTAAAATGTAATGGGATTACTACAAAGGTGGTATGTTTGGTTTAAGGAACTTCACAAAAATCTAAAACCTTAAGCTTTTACAAGAATTGCGACATGGTTAAGTATTAACTATGTAACAATTATTGCAAGGGTAACAAAGACAACATGTATGATCTTAAACTATAAACCTAAGTTTATACTTAGGTTGATTTACAAAGATACTATTAATACAAGTAACTAATATATCATGATAAGCTTTTGGATTTTCAAGAATGAGTTAAAGGCAAACAAAGGTATTAAAGACTAAGTCTTTAATCACAAACTAAAACAACATACTAAAATCAATCTAATTTGATTAAGTGTTAGTATAATTCATCACAAGCGAACCAAGGCCGAATGATAACCGAGACTTACGAGTGTTGGCCAACTTTTGGGCTAACACATACACGCACACAATTACATATAACTTATACTTATAAGTTACAAACAACATGAAATCAATACAGGATCGTGAAAACAACATCAAGTACAACAACGAGCGCGTGCATTTCTTGTTTATACATAGTCAACCACAACCCTGAGTTCATCTAATCTAAACTGATTTTAACTATCGGGGCTAAGAAACATGCTAAATCTTTTATTTACTGAAAAGTTTTAGTACAACATCATTATTATATTATGATTTATATAATATTGCTTGACTTATTATCGCTTATCATTGTATGCATGCTTGTTTGTTCATAACATAACTGAGACAAATAGGATGAAACATGATAATGTAGCTTCATGAATAATCAACACAATAGAATAATAGTAGTTGTAAGATTTTATCCTATAACACATGATTATTCTTACATGAACGAACAATGAGATTATCAAAGGTTAACATGCTGACAATAACAACAACAAACAAGAATGATATGAAGATAACATATCTTCACAATATCATTCATCACCAGAGTTAGCTAAGTGTAACAAGACTAGTTCTTATAACACTATGCTTACAACTCGGTGCAAACTGGGATAACATGAAACAAACATCAATGGGAACAGGAGTGATTATCATGTCCACATGACTTCATGACATCATCCACCACCTGAGCTAACTAAGTGTAGTAAGACTAGTTCTTACAACACTGTATTGGCAATAGGGTGAAACCATGGAACAACAAGAATGATAATCATGATAACGTACCTTCATGATAACAACATCATTCACACAATTACTAACATTGTATAATAAGACTAGTTCTTGTATAACTTTGTTAAAAACAACGAGAACACATGATACTGAGAACAAACAACAATGGTGAACACAACAATAATTGATTACCATTAAACTGTCTGTATTATATCACAACAATCATGTGTTCATGTATTCAAGTTTAACATTGTAAGTCCCTCACAAAGAATCGTTTACCAGTTAGTTTGACGTGACTAAACCGACGATAGCATAGTGGTACGATATGTTTGACAAACCTCTGGTGGTTAGGGCCGATATGTTGATCGTATTTATCATTTGGCCGGTAACGTATGACCGGTGACAGGGCGACAACAGTCAGGGTCTGGTAAGCGACACATGGTGATGTTAATCTACAGTGATAATTGTAATTAATCCTTCGATTCTATTGACTAGTAGACTGAGGAATTGACTTTCTCTCATGTCGCATTACTGGTAGTAGTTTCGTTGAAGTCTATGAGAACATTAAGGTGGTAGAGGTATATCAGATGCATTGTGATCTGATTATGTGAGGATCTTAATGGATTCCTTTTAGGCTCTATATACTACAAGTGGAGAACATATATCAATTGGTTAACTAGCACTTCTATTATTAGTAGTGACTAACAGTTAACCCCGCAAGCGAGAGAATAATAATAAGGATAAGATTAAATTAATCTATTTTCCTTAACACATTAAGGGTTATCAACACTTCGGTTTGATAACTAAACCCCTCTTACTATATTATTCTACATATTATACACTGGGTGAATATCAAACGGGTTGAACACATGTGAGATGAAAATGGTTATCTATAGTTGTATTGCAAGTGGTGTTGAATTCTGTTAAATTATATGATGGGATGGCATCTGGGCGGGTTGTAGGCTCGACCTTTTAGTATGCCCTATATATAAGCATAACTGATGGGATGAACTACTACTTGTAAATATAACTATGGAGAGGCCATTGTGGAAACAGATGAATCAAACTTAACAAAACTCTTGTATGACATTGTGATTGTGAATGTGAAGAAATCAATGTTTCCAATTACTAAACATATGAACTTAGTAACCTAGTGTTGACTTTGTTTAAATGCATGTTTTCTCAGGAGACGAACATGTTTAGTCACCAGCATTCAGGAATATAGCTAGTGGACTTTTAGAAGACATAGCTATATTTTGTGTCGAGCATACTTTTGTAGATCTTGTACAGTTACAAGATAAAAAGTCATTGATTCTTTTGGATAGATTTACTTGGTTAAATTATGAACATAACATTGTAATTTAACTTTGTAATTCTATGTCATTGTAACTTTAGCATTTCTCATTTATATATCATGTGCTATGCAAACAATCTGATCATTTTGATTATCAAACGATATCGTGCCCCGAGAACCTTCTGCCCGACGGGAAAGTCGATCCTGCCCGCTGGCTCGGGGTGTGACAACATGAGATGATACTCTTGAACCAACTCCATTTAACAACATGTATTAAGTTAAAGGTGTTAACTAGTTACTACAAAGTTGACAAGGTGAATCACTAGGTGAAACCAATACCATTCAAACCCTTTGTAAAAAGTTAAATAGTAGGTTTGTAAACCACCACCATATTAACACATTCAAATAAAGATAAAACTTTTATTAATTTCGCTAACACTCAAGCGATATTCTAAGTTAAACTTGGAAAAACCCAAAGTAATTACACTTAGAAAACAAGTTGATTTTCAAAATGACACCCTATGTCAAAACTAAAATTCAAGACTAAAGCATTAACAACAAACACTTTAACATATTAACAAATAACCTTAAATGGGTTAAGTGTTAGTGTATAACACAACAAGAGATTTAGGACTAAATGAATAACAAAGGTCCATAAGGGTTAAATAACTGTAGGGTTAACACACACACACACACAAATAACCTATACTTATAAGTTACACACAACTGAAATCAATATAGGATCGTGAAAGAAACCTCAGGAACAAAAACGAGCCCATGCATTCTTTTATTATATAGTCAACCACTCCAATATCCAGGTGAGTTCATATGCCCTTTTTCTAATCTTTTGATTTCAATTGCAGGGCGGAGAAACATGCTAACTCTTTTAAATTATTGAAAGTTTTACTACATTACTTCAAATAACATGCGATTTAGATATTAAAGATTTCAACTTTATTATCACACTTATATCAAAATCAATGTGTATGCTTGTGTGTGCATTAACAACAATGATAATCAAGGGCAAGTTAGCACCAAGGTATGCTGACAAACGGCAAAAGCCTTTGGAATTCCTAGTAGGTGACCGAGTCATGTTGAAAGTGTCTCTGTGGAAAGGAGTAGTTCGTTTTGGGGCTAAGGGCAAGTTAGCACCAAGGTATGTCGGACCGTTTGAAATAACTCAACAGATTGGTCTTGTGGCATACAGACTTAAACTTCCTAACGAGCTCAGCGGGGTACATGATGTGTTCCATGTGTCTAATCTGAAGAGATGCCTCGCTGACGAATCATTAGTCATACCATTAGAAGATTATGGATCGTGAAGTCAAGAGACTAAAACGAAGCCGTATTCCTATCGTGAAGCTTTGTTGGAACTCCAAGCGCGGACCAGAATTTACCTGGGAGCGTAAGGATCACATGAAGACAAAGTATCCCCATCTGTTTGAAGAAGTAGTGCCCGACAATGATGCTAAAATTTTGGGACGAAATTTCTTTAACAAGGGGAGACTGTGACAACTAGTAACAGATCGTCTGGCAAGTCCGTATGTTATGCGTACTTTTACTATTTACTATGTGTAAATACAATGTGCATACAATTATTCAACAACAGAACCATGAAAACAATTAACAGTTGTACATATTTCAATGAAAATTGAAATATAAATATACAACAACACACAAGAAATACAACGGGGGGAAAATAATAGACAACAACATATCGGTTGCGATGTGATGTCCACAAATAACAGGAATTAGATGGCCGACAATTCATGAGAAAACAGTTATAACTAGGCGAAAATAGGTAAGTTTAGTCGAGTCCGTCAGTGAGGAAATATAACTCAAAACGAAAGCTCAGTATCATTTCTGAGTAATAAACTGACCGTGTGTTTGTGTGGGTGACGATTCACAAAAACATATCTGTGAGGTTAACGCTCTGAATGATAACTGAAAACTAGAAAACAAAAATCAGAAAGTGAAACCGTCATCGTGTTCGTTCGGGTGACGATTCGGATGAATACGCCCGAAGGCGAAACGATCTGACGAAACAAATAAAATAAACGTTTTGGAAATAGTAAAATAAACAAAAGAATGATAAAATATTTACTAGGAATAACCACTTAAGAAATATAAAAATAAAACCATTTTTTATTAAACTCGTAAAATACGCGTTACGTTTCGAAAACGTGACGAAAACGTAAAACCAAACATCAAAACTAACCCGAACACGCTCAGAGTATAAGAACCCTCTTCAAGCATTAAATTCCACATTTATCTTCCACCTACCTACTCTCTCTCTAAATTTTCGGATTCCCCACTCTCACTAAAAATCAACACAAAAACCATCATAACTTCTTGAATTCTTGGCCAAATCTCGCAAATAAGCTATCATAACGAAGCTCTTGACATTCCTCACATGAAAGTACAGAAGATCGACCCTGAAAACATCAAAATCAAAGGTAAATTGAGCTGCAAGTTATGGTTTTTTAGGGTTTTTGTGAGTCCGACACAAACGGGTTGCTAATGGGTGTTAAGCCCTGCAAACACAGGAGAAATATCACACGAACAACTTATAACCATGAGGGATGCTTCTTTTGATTTATTATCTCGAAAAGGATACCCTGTGTGTGCTCGGATGCAGTCCGACCGAATGGGGTTACACGAATAAAACAGGGACGAGTGAACACTCCCATTCACACGGTCTCAGTGCACGAAGGGACTGCCAAACGAATGGCTTGTTCTTGGGGTCTCATTCACATGGGTTGCAGTTCACATGAGTTTCAGTTCGCATGGGGCCCATTCGCATGAGATTCATTCGCATATGTGTCATTCGCTGGGACAGCCCTGGTTCGCATGTGTTCCACTCGCAGGAATGGTCTCATTCGTATTATACCACACTCGGCCCTTGACAAGAGATGATACTCTTGAACCAACTCCATTTAACAACATGTATTGAGTTAAAGGTGTTAACTAGTTCCTACAAAGTTGACAAGGTGATTCACTAGGTGAAACCAATACCATTCAAACCCTTTGTAAAAAGTTAATTAGTAGGTTTGAAAACTACCACCATATTAACATTTTCAAATAAAGATAAAATTTTTATTAATTTGGCTAACACCCAAGCGATATTCTAAGTTAAACTTGGAAAAACCCTAAGTAATTACACTTAGAAAAGAAGTTGATTTTCAAAATAACACCCTATGTCAAAACTAAAATTCAAGACTAAAGCATTAACAACAAACACTTTAACATATTAACAAATAACCTTAAACAGGTTAAGTGTTAGTGTATAACACTACAAGAGATTTAGGACTAAATGAATAACAAAGGTCCGTAAGGGTTTAACAACTGTAGGGTTAACACACACACATACATATATAACTTATTCTTATAAGTTACACACAACTGAAATCAATACAGGATCGTGAAAGAAACCTCAGGAACAACAACGAGCGCGTGCATTCTTTTATTATACAGTCAACCACTCCAATATCCAGGTGAGTTCATATGCCTTTTTCTAATCTTTTGATTTCAAATGCGGGGCTGAGAAACATGCTAACTCTTTTAAATTATCGAAAGTTTTAGTACATTACTTCAAATAACATGCGATTTAGATAATAAAGATTTCAATTTTATTATCACACTTGTATCAAAATCAATGTGTATGCTTGTGTGTTCATTAACAACAATGATAATCAAGGATGCTTCAGGATAGGACATTGTGTGAGACGGATGAGACATTTAACAATATATAAGGATACTTGATTTGGATGAAATACTATTTGTAAGCATAACTACGGATAGGACCTTGTGTGAGACGGATGAGACATTTAACAATAGGACTAGTATATGACATTGTGATTGTGAATGATAAGGAATCAATTGTTTTCAATTACTAAGCTTATGATCTCACCAACCTAGTGTTGACGTTGTTTAAATGCATGTTTTCTCAGGTGAAGAACATGTTTAGTCACCAGACTCAGGATGCATTAGCTAGTGGACTTTTATAGTGGACCTAGCTACATTTTGCGAGCATAACTTTTGATGACATATTTTGGTGAATCACATTTGTAAATCTTGTGCAGTTACAAGATAGAAAACTCAATGATTCTTTTGGGTAGATTTACTTAGTTAAATTATGAACATGACAATGTAATTTAACTTTGTAATTCTATATCAATGTCATGTTAGCATTTCTCATTATATCTCATGTGCTATGTAACAATCTGATCAATATGATTATCACAACGATATCGCGCCCCGAGAACCTTCTGCCAACGGGAAAGTCGATCCAGCTTGCCAGCTCGGTGTGTGACAGATTGGTATCAGAGCCATAGTTATAGAGAAATATAGGTCATAAGACTTAAGCGGTTTGGCCTAGACTATAACCTAGGGACCCTCATGTAGAGAACATAAGACTTAGGATGTTATGTGCATGTGTTTTCTGCATTCGATCACTGCACTAACCGATTTTCTTTCGGTTTTGATCAGAATGCCACCAAGAAGACCTCCACCTAGGTTGCCCCCACCACCTCATTCACCTCAACACTCACCATCACCTGATCCTCCACCTCCACCTTCACCTCCGCTTACTCCACCCCATCAACCACCACCCAACCATGAGTTAGATCCGGCTACTATCGCACTAGCCACTCTGCTGACTAGTCAACAGAGGGTAGTGATTCCCGACATGATGAACCGGATTCATAATCCTAGATGGGGGATCAGTCTAGCTTTCCAGGGGATTTTTAATGAGAATATTTTACCTATAGGCCAAAGCATGATTACATATTGCAACTAAATTCTAACAAGCCAAAGGTCTCTAACTGGGATACCATTCATTGTGACTTTATTCCAATTGAAAATATTTTAATGATTTGTATTCAAAAAATCTCATATCCTTGACATCATATTAAAGGTTGTTGATGGTGATTCATCACTATAACTTAAATGATATGATGCCATTCTCCTATGTTTGACAATGCTTATGATTCAAGAAAACAATAACATCATAGTGATAGCAATACCTAACAACATCTAAAAGAATATGGTGTTACATATTCTTAGTTGGATAAACATGATTCAAGAAAACAATAACATCATACCTAAGATATGTGATGATGATATATCATAACATATAAAAAGGAAGTGGTGTTACATATTCTTTGTTTGGCAAACATGATTCAAGAAAACAATGACAATATACCTAAGATTTGTGATAGTGATACATCACAAATTCTAAAAGGTTATAAGTCCATACTATTCTTACATATGAATGAAAATTCAAGGATATAGTAGAATAATAGAGTGGAAATTTTAGACTTATTCAAATTTTGATATAGATCAACACCAAATCAATTATTTAAACTTCTATTCAAATGTAGGTGTACCCTATATATAAACACCAATAGTACATTGGGAGTAGAACCAAAAGCTTGACCAAGTAGGTTATAATTTCGATAAAGCGGTTAGTCAAATGAAATATTACTTATATACCAAGGTTTGAGGCGTATTTTTATACACAAACCCAAATTCAAGGTTCATGATATTGTAAATATGATTAGTGATTTGTCACTACATCTAGAAAGTCGTAATGTCACATAACTTAATCATGACATTCAATATTACAAATTCATGATTCATTAGGATATTATACTTCATATTTAGTGATAAATAGTATAATATTGGTTGTACTATAAAATCATACAACTTGTGTATTTCATACAATCCAATATTGTTCATAATCAAACTCTTTCTATTAAAAAAAAATCCTCCCAATCAAACAAATGATACATCATCAAAACTCATACAACTCCCATCTCACGTTCAATCAATTGTCTACCAAACGACGTTGATGATGCAACAACTGCACTCATTTGGTCATCATACTCAAAACTGTAGAATACTGAAGAATAAGTGATTCAAACCAATGTATCACTCATAATTGTTCCACATGCACCTCCTGTGATTCGGGCTTGATATGCATATGTTGTCTCAAGTCACTTAGCCAACATTTGCCTACATTGGGTCAACTAGGATATCACGCTTAAAAATTGTGTGATCAAGGTCAAGTTGAGAACTAGTCGACTTGTGTTCAACCTTCGCACAAATCAAGATCTAACAAAACATAATGATCAATATGTTGCTTTCACCAAATTAAAACTTAATGGCTATGCTCTTACCACAATTAACAAAGAAAAGCTAATTAATTTGGTGAGTCTTAGTTACACATTAAAACAAACATGACTTTTCAGTTGATTTTTTTTGAAACAACTAGGAAGTTTAATCATCTCTACCTTCTAAACTTCAAGAACTTACAAGACAACTAATGATCATAATCCAAGAATCTTTTGTAAACAAAACTTAATAATCGCTCAATGTTACCATATTATAACTGGAGATATAGAAACAAAAACGAGCAATCATTATTATAACACATTTGATAGGATCTTATTGGAGTAAGCTATTTATAATATAGTGGGTTAATGATTGGGTTCGTCTTACATATAACCAGTATATAAACTTTGTCAATATAATGGTAGAATACTCAAGTAAGCAACTATGAGAAATAGATAACTACATAAAAATAAAAATTATTAACAAAGGTTTCATAACAAACTATATTTAACAGAAAACCACATTCAAAAACACATAACCGAAGTTATACAATTAAAGTATGGGAGAGTTAATTTTTTTATTCTCCTTAAGTATGTTAAGATTTAACAAAAGTAAACCATAAATAAGCGTTCCAGTGAAACATTGATCTTATGTTGAACAATCACAATATATATTCCAAGTATTTGTTCTCATTCATCCATTTCACATTCTGTTAAAACATCGGTGCGAAACAAATACAAACAAATTTGAACTCATTTTCAATTGTTATTATTTTAAATTCATTTTAGTGTGCAACTCTGAATTACAAGAATCTATTTGTAATCAATGTTATAACGCATCTCTAGAAACATAGTGTTGTAAATGGCAAACTTGCAACTAATAAAATACATTTTAGGTATATCTATAAATCTCTACGTATGTCTTAATCGTAAGTGTATATTGGTGATTCTATGCTATTCAAAGATAACATTGTAGAGATTTCATATAATAAAACTCTATGAACCTTCCTACCAAAGTGTACATTGGTGATTCAATGGGTTTTGTAGGGAAACTCATAGATATTATATAATGGATGAATATAGAGAATTATTAAGAATTTCTTTACAAAGTGTACATTGGTGATTCAATGCACATTGTATGGAAATGCGTATAAATCTTGTCAAATATTCAAGTAAAGTCAAATTTAATATTTACCAAATGATTGAATAACATAGTCAAAACGAAAGATAAATGGACACGTGTATGGAATCGAACTTATTTTATTTTTGTATTTTTCTTAGCTTATCATATCTAAATGGACGGCTTTAGCTAGGCTGTAACCCAACAATGTGCCGTGTACAGAATCAGATTCACTTTTTATTTTCTTGTGATTCAATCATTACCATCTGAATGGATGGCTTCAGCTAGGTCTTTACAAAGCAATATGGCACGTGTACAGACTTGAATTCATGAATCATTGGAAACCTCATAAGATCCTATGATAATAGGTGTATGCCTGATTTGAGTAAAAAACTGTTTATCCCTTAACTAGTTGTCTAAACAGGATCCCACAAATTAGACTTTTTAAGCAATCACCAACAGTCTATTAACTTTGTAAAGTCGGCCTAACAGAACATCAGATCATAATTCCGATGTGCTATCAGTTTATGCATTCAATCTTGCATTTAAGACATGACAGGTTAACACATCACTTTCTCTAATAAGACTTTTTCATTTTTTACAATTTTTCAAATGTTTTTTTCTTTTTCAATTAAACTAGTTTTTCTCCCCCCTAAAAGCCTAAAATTGAAAATCTTTTTGAGTTTTTTAATAAGTGAAAGAAAAATAACAGAAGTACTAAAAAATAAAAATCAAACAAAAGGAAACTAACTAACAAAATAATGATCATTTGTTTGATTCAGATGTAGGAATTACTTCATCTTTTTGAAAAACACCATTAGCTGATAACAGATATAAAAATCTGGGTTTGTCAAACGCTTTAGTGTAAAGATCAGCTTTCTGGTTATCGGTGTGAATCTTAACAACATCAATTAATTTCCATTCGGAACAACCACGTATGAAGTGATATTTAATGCTGATGTGTTTTGTTTTAGAGTGCTGGACAAAATTTTTAATGACAGCTATGGCAGCAGTGTTATCAATAAATATAGGAGTGTTAGAAAACTGTAACCCATAGTCGCTGAGTTGTTGCTGAATCCAGATGATTTGAGAGCAACAACTAGCAGCTGCAATGTATTCTGCCTCACATGATGAAGTAGACACCGACGTCTGCTTCTTGCACTGCCAGGTAACTAGGCGTTTCTCAAAGAATTGACACCCCGCAGATGTTGACTTGAAGTCTCTTTTGCATCCACCATAATCAGAATCACTATAAGCAGTTAGGTCAAAGTTATCATCATTAGGGTACCATAAGCCCAGATCCAGAGTACCCTTCAGATAACGCAAAATCCTCTTCACAACAATAAGATGAGATACTCTTGGCTTTGACTGATAACGAGCACACAAACAAGTAGCAAACATGATGTCTGGACGAGAAGCTGTGAGATACATAAGAGATCCGATCATTCCTCAGTACAGAGTGGCATCAATTAACTCCCCCTTTTCATCTATAGTAATCCCGTGATTAACAGCCAGTGGGGTACCAGCAGGTTTTGCATACAACATACTGAACCGGCTCAGAATGTCACCAACATATTTGGTCTGATGAATGAAGATTCATGCCTCAGACTAATCCACCTGCAAGCCCAAGAAAAATTTCATCTCTCCCATGGAACTCATCTCAAACTTATCTTTCATAACCTTCTCAAAGTCCTTGCACAAAACATCATTTGTGGATCGAAAGATGATATCATCCACATAAACATGTACCAAGAGTAATTCCCCATCCATCTCTCTAATGAATAGAGTGCAGTCAATAACACCTCTTCTGAACCCGTTGTTCAGAAGGTGAGTAGACAGTGTCTCATACCACGCTCGTGGAGCTTGGTGCAATCCATACAAGGCCTTGTCTAGCTTGCAGACTTGGTCACGATGCAATGGACCTTCAAACCGGGAGGTTGATTGACATACACCACTTTATTAATCACATCATGAAGAAATGCACTTTTTACATCCATTTGATAGACCTTGAACTTTTTGAAGGATGCATAAGCCAGAAAGATTCGGATTGCTTCAAGACGAGCAACCGATGCACATACTTCATTGTAGTCAATCCCTTCAATCTGCCTAAAACTTTGCACCACCAGACGTGCTTTGTTGCGAACCACAATGCCATGATCATCTCGTTTGCAGCGCAGAACCCATCTAGTGCCAATAACTTTTGCACCCTTGGGTCTATCAACAAGCTGCCAAACACCAAGTTTCTTAAAATGCAGCAACTCCTCTTGCATGGCATCTACCCAAGATTCTTCTTTCAAAGCTTCAGTGATGGTTCTTGGTTCAACTTGGGAGATAAAACATGAATGGGCACAAAAGCTTACATCTGCAAGATCAAGAATGTCAGCAAGACCACCTGAAGATAACTGATTTCTAGTCTTCACTCCATCAGATGGATTTCCAATAATATTGTCTTGAGGATGAATTCTGTTAATTCTGCCAACATGATGAGCAGGAACCTCTACCTGTGGATCAAGATTGTTTATATTGAGATCCTCAAGAGCAGGTACAATATTATCAACATCTGGTTCTGGAACATCTGGATGAGAGTGATTATCATTTGAGTCTGAACTGTCATCATTTGCCTGTACTGGAGCTTGAACTAAAGAAGGTTTCACTGGTTCATCAGGTGCATTTGGTGCATCATACATCATTTGAATAGCAACATCTACATCAAAATACATGGGAGGCATGTTGAAGGAGTCAAATAAATCAGAATAGTTGAACATCCAGTCAGGACCCTTCCCAGGTGGTGGCATAGAATATTTCTGAACATCTACAAGGTACCACTCCTCCACATTGTGAGTTGATCTGTTGTAAACAAGCTTATTTAGAGTGTTGTACCCAAGAAAGTATCCTTCTTCGACCTTTTCATTGAACTTTCCTTGTTCATGTTTCTTAAGCATCGTGCATGGAGCACCAAATGGTTTAAGATACTTAACATTTGGCTTTCCATTATGAAGCAATTCAAAGCAAGTCTTCCCATGCCTCTTCACAATCAATACCCGGTTCAAAGTATAGCAAGCATTATCAACAGCTTCATTCCAGAATTGAACCGATAGGGAGGAATTAGCAAGCATAGTCCGAGCAGCCTCAATTATTGTTCTGTTCTTTCGCTCATCAACACCATTCATCTGTGGGCCACACGAAGCACTGAACTGCTGAATAATACAACGTTCATTACAGAAAGTCTCCATATTGTGATTCTTAAATTCAGTCCCATTAGCTGTTTTGAACATGCGAACCTTGAGCTTATACAGTGATTCAAGCTTAGTGACAAGAACTTGAACGCATTCAAATGTTTCAGATTTCTCCTTTATAAAGAACACCCAAGAGTATTTGGAGTACTCATCAGTAATAACTAAGCAGTATTGATCTCCAGCAATGCTCAAAAAAGATCCATGTGGAGAAGCTCAAGTGGAACAGTAATTGAATGATACTTCTTAGGTTTGTGAGACTGCTTGGTATGCTTTCCCTTCTTTCATGAAACACAGACATCAGACAGCTTGAAGTTCTTCAAACTCAATCCCTCAACCAGATTGTTGTGAACTAGATGATTCGTCTACCTTAAACTCAAATGTCCCATCTTCTTATGACAAAGAATATAATCTTTCTCTGTAGCCTTGGACATAAAACATGAAGCTGTAGAAGATGTACTTGAAGCTGTGGCCATGTTGAGAACATACAGATCTTGCTTTCTTGGAGCAGACATCAGAATCCAATCTTCAGGAATTGTAATGCCTTGCTTGAGAATGTAACAACTGGAGTCATCAAACAGAACTTTGTACATCTTGTTACAAATCTGTGAGACTGAAAGTACATTGTTCCCCAGCTGCTTCTGTAACATCAGTGCCGGACGCGTGCCGGAACAGTGATCGTAACAGTAAACATGTACAGTGATTCAGGTACACATTTCGTTAAACTATGTTTAAACTATTGATGCATTTGATTAGCATGAAACTATTAAACGATTGTCTGAAAATGTCTTAAACCTTAGGGTTTAACAGTCAGAAAACATGTCAGACAACACAGTGTTGAAACACGAATACATGATGTGATATTAGTTTACATAAACGTATGTGAGGTGAAACAAAACAAAACCTTTACAGTTATTGTTGCGGAATGCTAAACCGATGAGTTATTCGTATAGGTGACGATCTGTACGAATGATTTTGATAGTTTAACGTTCTGAAATAATGACTTAACAGTAGAAAACAAGAATCAGAAAGCCAAACCATCGACGTGTTCGTTCGAATGACGATTCGAACGAATACGCGCGATGGTGACGCGATCTGATGAAACGATAACGAACACGAATAACGACACGAACGATCATAAATTTAAAGAAATATTATATTTCTTATTTTACAATTTTGAAACTCATCATAAAATAATTTTACTTTAACTATCTTAATTTAAATCGCGAACAACTTAACTAAACGCGAAAAATTAAACAAAACGCGTAAACTATTAAAATTCGATATTTATTTATACGTAACGATATTTAATATAATTCATAATAATATTTATAATTTGTTCATCCTAAAATATTCATTTTATTTTATTTACGAAAAAGCCGCGTAACGTGCCGGATACGCAACGAGATTACGAACCGAGCAACCGAAACGGACCCGAATACCCCCGGGGTATATAAACCCTAAATGAGATGGTTTTCTCATTTATTGCACCTTCCCCCTCTCTCTAAAACTACCACCACCGTTCATTCTCTCTCTCTCTAAGATTTTACCAAGAAAACCTCAAGAAATCCCTCAATCTTTGGCCAAATCGTGTGTTTTTGGTGTCTACACGAAGATATCAAGCTCCTCTACGCAGAAGTACAACAGATCCGTGGAGTTATCCAGCCAAACTCGAGGTAAATGAGCAAGAACGTCACAAAAGTTAGGGTTTTTGAGTTTGTTGACACCCAACCATACATAACCGGATTTGTCATCTCCTTTGTTGTAACCATCACCTCGAAACTCTGTTCTAGCACCCAATCGACGAAGGAGCAGGTCTACAACATTAGCAGGCTCGATGGATGGCTTGTTGTTACAGGTTCGCGAGATGGTGGAGATGGCCGAACGGGGAGGTGCAGGGTGGCGAACCCTGTGCTGCTCGCAAACCATAGTGACCGAACCCTCATCCTCAGACGAACCCAAGCCCATGCCACGAACCATCCTAAGGAAGCCGAACCCTTTGGTCAGTTACGAACCTTGCCTCCCCGAACCTAGGTGGTCAGACGAACCAAGATCAGCTGCAAGCAGACGAACCCTAACCGCCTGCTTCAACCGAACCTTCGCAGAACCAGCAGTGACGAACCTTCTGATGCGAACCATGCCGAACCTTTGATTGTTGCAGGTCCCGAACCTTGAGTGAATTACAAGCCGAACCATGCATGCATAACCAGCCGAACCCTAGGAGCATAGTTCCAGCCGAGCCTTTTGATAAAACGAACCATGGTGCACAACGAACCTTAGAAAGCTAACCTACACGGCCGAACCATTAAGAATAGTCACGAACCTACTATACTAAACCCTAGATGAACGAACCTTAGAACACAAGGTTCGCTGCCTTAGCCGACTACCTAAACAACCGTCGGCCCAAATGAGGTGTAACCAGGCCCAATTTTCTTCCGTAGGTTCAGTGAATTCGGCCCAACCCCAATTCTCTTGCTCGGCCCAACAGAAAACCATAAACCACTTAGTTGGCCCAACGATCAATAAACATGGCCCACTAACATTAGAGGTCCACTTGTTGCCTAAGCCCAAAATGTTTTATTTCGGCCCAATCCGAATAGTGAATTCATTTTATCCTATACGGCCCAACTCTTTTATTCGGCCCACTTATTTGGTTTACTCATATGATGGGCCCAAATGTTCTCAATATGGCTCACTTAATACTTCGGCCCAATAGTTTGGCCCATGGCCACTAGCCGGCCCAACCTATTAGTAAATGGGCCCAAACCGTTTGTTCTTCGGCTTAAGTTAGCTAACTTATTCCTCGTTTGGCCCAAGTCATAAAGGCCACTTGTTAAAGTCCAATTCAAATATCTTTCGGCCCATAACAAACAAATTAAAGACATAAAATATTGGCAATTTAATTTTGTTAACATGTTTGGAGTTTGAACAAGTACTACAAGGATGGTGATGGATTAAGAAACCATAGCACATGATCAAGAATGTGACATAACCTATGTGTCACTAGAATCTTTAATAAACATAAGGGGGCCGAAAGACGATCTAGACTTATAGTGTTAGCCAACTTCAGGGCTAACACTAATACTTACACACACGCGCGTCAATTATAACTTATACTTATAGCCTACAACATTATGAAATCAATACAGGAGCGTGAACATCATAACGAAAGCAAACAAAGAGCGCGTGTATTCTTATTCCACTTAAGTCAAGCACTTCGGACCTAAGGTGAGTTCATTTGTCCCCTTTCAAACTTATTTGTTTTAAATTCGGGACTGAGAAGCATGTTAAACATTTTTATCAAAATGTTATTTAATGCTTTAAACATAAACATGATTGCTTATGATGGAAACCTTTATTTTAAGCTGGATGCTTAAAATCAATTGTTGATTACTTGATACGATTACATGATTCTTGATACAATTACATGAGACTTGATTCAAATACATGAGACATGATACAAATACATGATACTTGATTCAATTACATGAGATGTGATTCAATTACATGAGACATGATACAAATACATGATACTTGATTCAATTACATGAGATGTGATTCAATTACATGAGACATGATACAAATACATGATACTTGATTCAATTACATGAGACTTGATACTATTACATGCTACTAGGCCATCATACATGTATCTAACCATAGACTACGTAATTGCTGAACGTCTGGTATTCCAGAGCTTGTACCTATGGGGTGAGATACATGTAATAACATAAACGTAATGATACTCAGCTATTACCTGGTTATAAGTGACATGTAATTGCTGAACGTCTGGTATTCCAGAGCTTTTGTCAGCTTATATGAGGTATGTAAAGGCTAAACATGAAAGTATCGATTCTAAGCTATTACCTGGTTATAAGGGACACGTAATTGCTGAACGTCTGGTATTCCAGAGCTTGTGTCGGCTTATATGAGGTATGTAAAGGCTAAACATAAACGTAACGTTACGGAGCTATTACCTGGTTATAAGGGACATGTAATTGCTAAACTTCTGGTATTCCAGAGCTTTTGTCTGCTTATAAGAGGTATGTAAAGGCTAAACATGAACTTGTTGAATGCTAAGCTGTTATCTATATAAGAGACATGTAATTGCTAAACTACTGGTATTCCAGAGCTTTTGTCTGCTTATAGGAGATATGTAATTGCTAAACTATGTGTGTGTGAATCTATGATGCTTGATAAACATGATGAGAAACTAACACGTACGAATACATTAGACATGAAAACATTGAAACAGATAACAAAGGCTTTGATGAGGATTGAGTTGTTTGGTAGGTAAAATGCTTAATTATTATTAACAACAATGTCATATCCGGGTTAGTATGTGGTGGGATGTTGGCTAGGGCTTGTTCCCTTACATATGCCCTATATATAAGCATACCGACTTGGATATTACAGGAGGAGTTAATAAGGTTAAGGTTTTACCGAAGGAGGTTTGTGAAACTATTTTTAAACTTATAAACTATATGAACTCACCAACCGTTGTGTTGACTTGATCTTTTTACATGCTTTCTCAGGTGAAGGACATGTTTAAGCATAAGCTCTTGGATTTACATACTAGGCTGCCCCGATAGAGGACCTAGTAGACTTTTGGAAGAAGCACATATTTTGTTGATGATACACATTACTTTTGATATCTTGTATATATACAAGATATAAACATTATTCTTTTGATTAGGTTTACTGAGTTAAATTGCAGAACATTGCTATTGTAATTTAAGTTTGTAATCCTATATATCATTTGATTGTGCTTTAGATATTCTTAAACGTTGATGCTATGTAAACAATCTGATCATCATGATTATCACCCGCGATATCGCGCCCCGGGAACCTTCCGCCCGGCGGGGACTCCGATCCAACCCCGCCGGCTCGGGGTGTGACAGCTTCACTGTGATATCTAGTACCTGATTGTTCGGCAAGTCCATACGGTACGTGTACTTTCATTATTTACTATGTGTAAATACAATGTGTAAGCAGTGTGTGACAACAGATGTAAGATAACAAACAACAGTTTTATGTATTTAAGTGAAAACTTAAGTACAGTTAATACAACAAATCAAGAGAAACAACAGAGTACAAACAAACGACAAGACATATCGGTTGCGATCTGATATCCATAGATGACAGGAATCAGATCGCCGATAACTCAGTATGAAAACAATGTGAATTCAAGGATATCAATGTGAAAACAGGAAAGTTAGTTGAGTCCGTCTGTGAGGAAACACAATTCAAAACACAAGTTCAGTGTCGTTTCAGAATAACAAACTGACAGTATGTTTGCGTGGGTGTAACATCAGTGCCGGAACCGATGCCGGAACAGTGATCGCCACAGTAGTATGAACAGTAAATAGACACAAACTATACACATTGCATTCAATTTCATGTTCATATCAATAGTCAAAGTCATTTCATATTACCAAACAACAGGTTCATAAACATTTAGCAGAAACAAAGTTCAGAACAATGGTTCTTGAGACAGGTAATTTTCTGGCAACACTGAACCATCATGAGTATTTGTTAGGATCTATTAGGATAACACGTATGTGAGGATAAACAAAATAAAACAATAACAATTGTTGTTACGGAATACTAAACTGACGAACTATTCGTATAGGTGACGATCTGTACGAATAGATCTGATAGTTTAACGATCTGAAACGATGATTGTAAAGTAGACAACAAAATCAGAAAGTGAAACGTACGATCGTGTTCGTACAGTTAGCGCTCTGTACGAAGGCGCGCGTAAGTGACGTTTTCTGACGAAACGAAACGAAAGACGATTCGAAAGATAATAAATTTAAGGAAATAAAATATTTCCTGTTTTACAATTTTGAAACTCATCAAAAATAAATTAAAACAAAATCACTTTATTTTAAGGCGCGTAAAACAAAATACGCGCATAAATAAATACTTAAACGCGTGAAATAATAATTTACGATAAATTATTCACGAATAATAATATTTAAAACATTTCTATAAATAATCACCCTCTTAATATTTAAAATAAAGTTCTTCCTAATTTATTACGTAAAAACACGCGTTACGATCCGGAAACGCAACGGAGGCGAAAACCGAGCAACTGAAACGAACCCGAATACACTCGGGGTATTTAATGTCTCAAATGAGACTTTCATCTCATTTTCTACCCAAACCCTCTCTCTCTGTAGCTCTCACCCGTCACCCTCTCTCTCTCTAAAACCTATCACTTCCAAGCTCCATAACTCACTCGTTTGGAGGCGAAATCCGGCGTTCTTGGTGTCCACGCGTAGCTAGGAACGAGCTCTACCTAGATGTACAACCGATCTGAGATTTCATCCAGCCATTTTCAAGGTATGAAGTCTTAAACTTCACGAAAAATAGGGTTTTATCATAATTGTTGTTCTTTGTTCGAACACACACACAAAACCGGTTCGTGGGTTTCATCTTCAAACAATACACCATCTCGATGACCAGTTACACGAATCAACAGACTGGAAACAGCAGGAACCAAGGGTTCGAAGATGCAAGGAGGGAAAACCAGTGTACAGGTTCGTGGGGCTGCTGCCGAACCTTTTTGGGGTGACGAACCCTGCATGTTATACCTAAAGCCATGGCCGAACCCTGTTATCCATTCCGACGAACCCTGGCGAACCCTTAGGACGGGACACGAACCCTCAGGCAGCCACGAACTCTACACCTAGTTGGCGAACCCTCACGAACCATGCATAACCCACCCCAGCCGAACCCTAAGCGGCATTGTGTTAGCCGAACCCTATCCGAGGAACGAACCCTGCTTCATGCAGGCGAACCCTCGACCACGGTTCATGTTAGCCAAACCATATTGCACAAAGTACCGAACCTTTTTAGTTCATCATGTAGCCGAACCCTTGAAAGGTTCGCTGGTCTGATGATATTCGGCAAACCGAAATTCGAATTTGGGCCAGCTTCAGGTCCAACGCATTCTAAAGGGATCCACGTAACATCAGTGTCGGATGCGTGCCGGAACAGTGATCGCAACAGTGCACATGTACAGTAGTTCAGGTACACTTTACGTGAAACTATGATTATACTATTGATGCATTTTGATTAGCATGAAACCATTAAACGATTGTCTGAATCTGACTTAAACCTTAGGGTTTAACAGTCTGAAACATGTCAGACAACACCGTGTTGTCACGAAATGCTAAACCGACGAGTTATTCGTATAGGTGACGATCTGTACGAATAATTCTGATAGTTTAATATTCTGAAATAATGACTTAACAGTAGAAAACAAGAATCAGAAAGCCAAACCATCGACGTGTTCGTTCGAATGACGATTCGAACGAATACGCGCAATGGCGACGCGATCTGACGAAACGAAAACGAATGAAGACACGAACGATCATAAATTCAAGGAAATAAAATATTTCCTATTTTACAATTTTGAAACTCATCATAAAGCAATTTGAAACGAAACTATTTTATTAAATCGCGAAGAAAATTTATGAAACGCGTAAAAATAATTAAGTTCGACAAATAAAATTATTACAACGATAATTAAAATAAATTTTTGAAATAAATACTAACCATGTAGTTTAAAATAACTCATTTTAATTTAAGCTACGAAAAATACGCGTAAAGAACCGGATACGCGACGAAAATGCGAACCGAGCAACCGAAACGAACCCAAATACCCTCGGGGTATATAAGCATTGGATGAATGCATTTAATTCATTTTCTATCATCATCTCTCTCTCAAATTCTCTCAACCCGTCACCACCATTTCCACCCAAGATCCAAACTTCAAACAAGCATATCTCACTCGTTTCTTAACCGATTCGAGTGATTCTTTCGCCTACACGAAGCTCTTGAAGCCTTCTACAAGGAAGTACAACAGATCTACAAAGTTAACCAGCCGATTTTGAGGTATGGTCAAGAGAACATCACGATAATTAGGGTTTTCATCCCCTTGTTCACTCTAAAACCCTAGACTGATGAAAGGTTCCACACGCATACTCACGACACCTTGAAGGACAACTCGTGGTGTTGTATCAGCCATAGAACCAGCTTCTTAATCGTTCAGGTCGAAGAGGGTGATGAGGGTAACCAGGGTTCGTGGGTGCACATCACGGCCGAACCCTGTTGTCCTCTATACCGCAACCGAATCCTACCTGGCACCACCTACCACCGAACCTTCGAACCTGCGAAGCTTTAACAGTCAACCGAACCCTAGGAAGACGAACCTTCCTGCTGACGAACCTACATGTTTTCCCGAACCCACGCTGCTGCTACGAACCATAACCATGATGGAGCCGAACCCTTGCTTATGCAGGAGCCGAACCCTTGCTTATGCAGGAGCCGAACCTTTCTATCTACATGACTACTGGCCGAACCTTAGGATAGTTTTATCTCCAACAAACCATGCAAAGTAACCAGGATCTAACCTTCTGTTCATCACATATGAGGGTTCGCTGCCAAGGAAGACCCTTTCTTTTTGAATTGTTGAGCAGGCCGAACAACAGGCCCAATAGCATACTATATGGTCCATCAACATTTCTCAGCCCACATGTACCCTTCGGCCCAACTTCCTTTGTGTAGTCCAACCCCTTTACGGCCCAAGAAGATTAAGTGGCCATTGTATTATTGTCTCGACCCAATTTTGATAGCAAGGCCCATTTACAGTTAATCATGGGCGGCCCAAAAAAAAAGTGGATTTGGCCAAATCAGATTATAAACAGCCACGTCGTTAGCTTAGGCCCAATTGGGGTGTAACCAGGCCCACGCGTCTCCCATGGGCCCACTGAATTCGTGGTCCAACACAAATCCTACGGCCAATTCAACAAATACCATCGGCCCATATACATGTACACCTTAGCATATGTCTACGACCCAATACCTTTAACCGGCCCAAGGAATGTCGAATTGGTCCATTAGGTTGGATAGGCTCCAAACCTTTTTGGATTACGGCCCATACTCAAAATTTTAAGCCCAATAACACAATAACATGTCCAATAAGTTATCCGGCCCAAGGTATTCTAAAAGTGATGACAAACACGTAAATGGTCTTTGGAAACGGTTATAACAATTGCATGAAGTATCACTTCAATTAAAGCAAAGTTAAAATACAAATGATACAAAGTCTTGGATATACTATATGGAAAGCTTTGATGTGCGAATTAAACATTAAATCAAAGAATTACTAACAATCAAAGAAATTTAGCACAATATCATTTAGCATATAGAATCTCGGGCCGGACAACAAACAAGATTTGTAAGTGTTAGTCCACTTTAGGACTAACACCTACACGCACAACAAACTCTTATGAACTCATATTTATAAACTACAACATTATTAAATCAATACAGGAATGTGAACATCAAAGCAAGTGCAAACAGAGAGCGCGTGCATTCTTACTTTACATAGGCAATTGCTTCGGACACAAGATGAGTTAATTTGTCCCTTTTCAAACTTATTTGTTTTACTTCGGGACTGAGAAGCATGTTAAACATTTTCATAAATTGTTGAAATGTTACTTATTGCTTTAAACATAAACATAATTCTTATATTGAAACTTATACTTTAAGCTTGAGGCTTAAAAGCAATTGTTGAATCCTTGTGAGATTTAATGCTATAATATGAGACTTGATGCTATTACATAAGACTTGATACGATTACATGAGACTTGATACAATTACATGAGACTTGATACAATTACATGAGACTTGATGCTATTACATGAGACTTAATGCTATTACATGAGACTTGATACAATTACATGAGACTTGATACAATTACATGAGACATGATGCTATACATGAGACTTAATGCTATTACATGAGACTTGATACAATTACATGAGATTTGATGCCATTACATGAGACGTGATGCTATTACTTGAGACTTGAAATAAATATATGATATACATGATGAATCAATGATGGAATACTTGAAACTTTATGCTTGGAAACTATTACTTGTGCATGAAACATTGTACATGTATCTAACCATAGTCTACGTAATTGCTAAACTTCTGGTATTCCAGAGCTTGTACCTATTGGGTGAGATACATGTAAAAACATAAACATAATGATACTCAGCTATTACCTGGTTATAAGGGACATGTAATTGCTAAACTTCTGGTATTCCAGAGCTTTTGTCGGCTTATATGAGGTATGTAAAGGCTAAACATAAAAGTATCGATTCTTGGCTATTACCTGGTTATAAGGGACACGTAATTGCTAAACTTCTGGTATTCCAGAGCTTGTGTCGGCTTATATGAGGTATGTAAATGCTAAACATAAACGTAACCTTACGGGGCTATTACCTGGTTATAAGGGACATGTAATTGCTAAACTTCTGGTATTCCAGAGCTTTTGTCGGCTTATATGAGGTATGTAAAGGCTAAACATGAACCTAATGGATGCTAAGCTATTATCTATATTAGAGACATGTAATTGCTAAACTTCTGGTATTCCAGAGCTTTTGTCTGCTTATAGGAGATAAGTAATTGCTAAACTATGTGTGTGTGAATCTATGATGCTTGATAAACATGATGAGAGACTAACACTTATGAATACAATAGACATGAAAACTTTGAAACAGATAACAAAAGCTTTGATGGGGATTGAATTGATTGGTAGGTAAAATGCTTAACTATTATTAACAACAATGTCATATCCGGGTTAGTATGTGGTGGGATGTTGGCTTGGGCTTGTTCCCTTACATATGCCCTATATATAAGCATACCGACTTGGATATTACAGGTGGAGTTAATGAGGTTAAGGTTTTACCGAAAGAGGTTTGTGAAACTATTTTGAACTTATAAACTTTATGAACTCACCAACCGTTGTGTTGACTTGGTCTTTTTACATGCATTCTCAGGTGATGAACAGGTTTAAGCTAAGGCTTTTGGATTTGCATACTAGGCGGCCCAGATAGAGGACCTAGTAGACTTTTGGGAAGCACATCTTGTTGATGATACATACTACTTTTGATATCTTGTACATATACAAGATATAAACATTATTCTTTTGGTTAGGTTTACTTAGTTAAATTGCATAACATTGCTATATGTAATTTAACTTTGTAATCCTATATATCATTTGATTGTGCTTTAGTTATTCTTAAACGTTGATGCTATGTAAACAATCTGATCATCATGATTATCACCCGCGATATTGCACCCCGGGAACCTTCCGCCCGACGGGGACTCCTCCACACTCTCCACCACCGGGTTCAAGCACTGCTCAGATATTAGATCCTGCTACCATCGCCTTGGCGACATTACTGAGTACTCAACTGACCAGCCAGCTGAAAGATGTCATCCCAGAGATGATAAACAGGATTCAGGGCCATGGCAACACTTCTGGTCATACTACAGGAGAAGCTAGTGGAAACACTAACCATACGTCTGACTGCTCCTACAAGTCCTTTGTAGGATGAAAACCTCCTAGCTTCACTGGAGTTGAAGGAGCTGTTCGATTAATCCAATGGCTAGAGAAAATGGAGAACACCCTGGACATTAGCAGCTGTCCAGAACACCATAAGGTTCGCTATGCAGCTGGTTCATTCAGCAAGCGAGCTCTAACATGGTGGAACGCACAGATCAGAGCTAAGGGAAGAGATGAAGCAATGGCGATGCCTTGGGCAGAATTTAAGCTTCTTCTGAGGAATGAGTTTTGCCCAAAACATGAACTACAACAACTGGAGATTGAGCTCTCGAATCATGAGATGAAGGGAGCTGACCACATGACTTTTACCAACCGTTATCATGAACTGGTAGCCCTGGTGCCAGAAATGGTGCCAACCTTGGAGAAACTAATTGATCGCTATGTAGCAGGATTACCTTCATGTATACAAAGCGTTGTACTGGCCTCATATCCTGCTACTTTGGAGTCAGCCATTTCCCTCTCTGCTAAGCTTACCAAGGTAATGGTAAAGTCTGGAGTTTTGAAAGATGAAGCTGGAAAAGCCAAGGAAACAACATCAAAGAAACCCGAGAACCACCAGAAAAAGAAGCAAAAGGCCGTAAAGAACTATGCGGCCGTTACCCCTCTGAGACAGGCATCTGTAGCACCTGTCAATCCTATTACAAGGGGTTATGGGGGAGAATACCCCCAGTGCACAAACTGCAAGTATCATCATCCTGCTGGTGCTCAATGCAGGAAGTGCACGAATTGTGGCCGGTTTGGCCACTGGGTGAACAAATGCCGCTTTACGGTGAATCAGGCTACCAACACTGCAACAAGAGCACTACCTCCACCACCACCACAGAACCCAGTCAACAACAATAATAGAGGATGCTACAACTGCGGGGAAATGGGTCATTTCTCCCGCAACTGTCCAAAGAAAGTGCAACCTGGAGCATAAGCACCTCGCAGAAGAGCTTTAGTTATTGGAGCTAATGCTGCACGCCAAGACCCTAATGTGGTCACTGGTACATTTCTTTTACATGACTCTTATGCATCTATACTATTTGATACTGGTGCAGACCAGAGTTTTATTTCATCTGATTTTGCACGACAACTTATTCTTACTGAGGAGACTTTAGACTCCCCTTACATTATCGAAGTAGCGAATGGGAAACAAGTTACAGTTAGAACTATACTTAGGAACTGCCCACTTACACTCATAGATCACACATTTACCATCGACTTGTTGCCGATGGAGTTGGGCAGTTTCGATATCATCGTGGGGATGGATTGGCTCTCACTCAATCGAGTTGAGGTCATCTGTTCCGAGAAGCTACTTCGGATTCCAGTGACGAATGATCGTGTATTGGAAGTTCGTGGGGATCAAGCAAAGAGAAACGTAAAGATCATATCATGCATAAAAGCGCGTAAGTGCCTGCAAAAGAAGTGCATAGCTTTCTTGGCTCATGTGGTGGAGAAAGAGAAAGACAACAAAACAATACAAGACGTACCGATAGTGAGGGAATATCCTGAAGTGTTTCCTGAAGATCTACCTGGCTTGCCTCCTGTGCGACCGGTAGAGTTTCGTATCGATCTGATTCCTGGAGCAACACCTGTTGCTAAATCTCCTTACAGGTTAGCACCTTCGGAGATGCAGGAATTATCTAACCAACTACAGGAGCTACTTGATAAAGGTTTCATCCGACCGAGCTACTCACCTTGGGGAGCTCCGGTTCTGTTCGTGAAAAAGAAGGATGGATCTTTTCGTATGTGCATAGACTACCGAAAGTTAAACAAGCTAACCATCAAGAATCGGTATCCACTACCGAGGATTGATGATTTGTTTGATCAGTTGCAAGTAGCTCAATACTTTTCAAAGATCGATCTACGTTCTGGATACCACCAGCTCAGAGTGCAAGACGAAGACATACCCAAGACGGCGTTTCGTACCAGATACGGGCATTATGAGTTCATGGTAATGCCTTTTGGTTTAACGAATGCACCTGCGGTTTTCATGGATCTCATGAACCATGTGTGTAAGCCGTATTTGGATCAATTTGTTATTGTATTCATTGATGACATCTTGATCTATTCCAAAAGCAAAGCAGAACACGAGCAACATCTTAGGACGATCTTGGAACTGTTAAAGGAGGAGAAACTCTATGCCAAATTCTCAAAGTGTGAGTTTTGGTTAAAAGAGGTTCAATTCCTAGGCCACGTTGTTAACAGTGAGGGAATACACGTTGATCCTGCCAAGATCGAGGCAATAAAAGATTGGGACACTCCTAAGACACCTACGGAGAGACGTTCTTTTCTAGGCTTAGCAGGCTATTATAGAAGGTTTATCTCGAACTTTTCTAAGATAGCCCTGCCACTCACGAAGGTAACACAGAAAAGCGAGCCGTTTGTTTGGGAGCAAAAGCAAGAGGAAGCCTTTCAGACTTTGAAGCAAAAGTTATGTGATGCTCCGATCTTATCTCTCCCAGATGGTTGCGATGATTTTGTTGTGTATTGTGATGCATCCCATCAGGGACTTGGTTGTGTACTTATGCAGCGGGACAAAGTCATTGCTTACGCTTCGAGACAATTAAAGATTCATGAGAAGAACTACACAACTCATGATCTGGAACTGGGAGCAGTGGTGTTTGGACTAAAGATCTGGAGGCATTACTTATATGGAACCAAGTGTACCATATTTACAGACCACAAAAGTCTGCAACACATATTTGATCAGAAGGAACTCAACATGCGACAGCGACGTTGGGTTGAGCTTCTGAATGATTATGACTGTGTAATCAAATATCATCCGGGCAAGGAAAACGTTGTTGCTGATGCCTTGAGCCGGAAGGAACGAGTCAAACCCTAGCGCGTCAAAGCAATGGGAATGACTGTGCAGACAAACTTACACGACAACATCATGCAAGCACAACAAGAAGTGATTGAACGAGAAAACTTGAAGAAAGAACTTGATTGTGGTGTGGAGAAACATTTGGAGACAAAACCTGATGGACTCGTTTACTTCAAGGATCGTATCTGGATCCCTGCAGTAGATGAGTTAAGGAAACTCATATTTGATGAAGCACACAAGACCAAGTACTCTGTGCATCCTGGTGCTGATAAAATGTACCAAGACCTACGTGCATTTTATTGGTGGCCGGGTATGAAGAAAGACATAGCTGAGTATGTTGGTCGATGCCTTACGTGTGCTAAGGTGAAGGCAGAACACCATAAACCATCAGGTTTACTGGAACAGCCTGAGATTCCACTTTGGAAGTGGGAACAGATAGCTATGGACTTTGTCACCAAGCTACCCCGCACTTCCAGTGGACATGACACTATTTGGGTTATCATTGATCGATTAACCAAGTCTGCTCATTTCTTGCCGATGCGAGAAACTTACTCCGTGGATAAACTAGCGAAGCTTTACATCAACGAGATAGTGGTACGCCGTGCCATTGTCTATCATTTCGGATCGTGATAGGAGATTTACATCAAGGTTCTGGCAGTCATTGCAGAAATCTCTGGGGACGCAATTAAACTTGAGTACAGCTTATCATCCACAAACAGATGGTCAAAGCGAACGTACTATTTAGACCCTAGAGGACATGTTGAGAACTTGTAATCTAGACTTTGGTAATAATTGGGATTCTCATTTTCCACTGATCGAGTTCTCCTACAACAACAGTTATCACAACAGCATTGGTTGTGCCCCATTCGAGGCCCTTTATGGTCGAAAATGTCGGTCACCGATCTGTCGGTCAGAAGTAGGAGATAATCGTATCACTGGGCCAGAACTTATTCAAGAAACCACAGACAAGATTGCTCAGCTACAACAAAGATTACAAGCAACTCGAAGCAGGCAAAAGAGCTATGCTGATAAACGGCGCAAGCCGTTAGAATTCAAAGTGGGAGACCGTGTCATGTTGAAGGTTTCCCCATGGAAGGGTGTAGTTCAATTCGCAAAGAAGGGCAAACTAACACCACGGTACGTGGGACCGTTTGAGATCATCGAACGTATTGGTCCTGTGGCGTACATATTAAGCTTACCTGATGAACTTAGTGGTGTACATGACATGTTTCACGTCTCAAACTTGAAGAAATGTTTAGCCGATGAAACTCTCATCATACCGGTTGAAGAAATTCAATTGGATGAAAACTTACGTTTTGTTGAAGAACCTTAGAAATCATGGATCACAAAGTCAAGAAACTAAGGCGAAGCCGTATTCCTATAGTTAAAGTACGTTGGAACTCAAGGCGCGGACCCGAGTTTACTTGGGAACGTGAAGATCACATGAAGAACAAGTATCCTCAACTCTTTGCAGAGGAAGTCGTACCGAATAACGAGACTTAAATTTCGGGACGAAATTTCTCTAACAAGGGGAGACTGTAACATCAGTGCCGGACGCGTGCCGGAACAGTGATCGCAACAGTGCACATGTATAGTAGTTCAAGTACACTTTACGTGAAACTATGATTGTACTGTTGATTCATTTTGATTAGCATGAAACCATTAAACGATTGTCTGAATCTGACTTAAACCTTAGGGTTTAACAGTCTGAAACATGTCAGACAACACAGTGTTGTCACATATATATTTGATGTGATATCAGTTTGCATAAACGTATGTGAGGTTAAACAAAACGAAACTATAACGGTTATTGTTACGGAATGCTAAACCGACGAGTTATTCGTATAGGTGACGATCTGTACGAATAATTCTGATAGTTTAATATTCTGAAATAATGACTTAACAGTAGAAAACAAGAATCAGAAAGCCAAACCATCGACTTGTTCGTTCGAATGACGATTCGAATGAATACGCGCGATGGCGACGCGATCTGACGAAACGAAAACGAATGAAGACACGAACGATCATAAATTCAAGGAAATAAAATATTTCCTATTTTACAATTTTGAAACTCATCATAAAGCAATTTGAAACGAAACTATTTTATTAAATCGCGAAGAAAATTTATGAAACGCGTAAAAATAATTAAGTTCGACAAATAAAATTATTACAACGATAATTCAAATAAATTTTAGAAATAAATACTAACCATGTAGTTTAAAATAACTCATTTTAATTTAAGCTACGAAAAAAACGCGTAAAGAACCGGATACGCGACGAAAATGCGAACCGAGCAAGCGAAACGAACCCAAATACCCTCGGGGTATATAAGCATTGGATGAATGCATTTAATTCATTTTCTATCATCATCTCTCTCTCAAATTCTCTCAAGCCGTCACCACCATTTCCACCTAAGATCCAAACTTCAAACAAGCATATCTCACTCGTTTCTTAACCGATTCGAGTGATTCTTTCGCCTACACGAAGCTCTTGAAGCCTTCTACAAGGAAGTACAACAGATCTACAAAGTTAACCAGCCGATTTTGAGGTATGGTCAAGAGAACATCACGATAATTAGGGTTTTCGTCCCCTTGTTCACTCTAAAACCCTAGACTGATGAAAGGTTCCACACGCATACTCACGACACCTTGAAGGACTACTCATGGTGTTGTATCAGCCGTAGAACCAGCTTCTTAATCATTCAGGTCGAAGAGGGTGATGAGGGTAACCAGGGTTCGTGGGTGCACATCACGGCCGAACCCTGTTGTCCTCTATACCGCAACCGAACCCTACCTGGCACCACCTACCACCGAACCTTCGAACCTGCGAAGCTTTAACAGTCAACCGAACCCTAGGAAGACGAACCTTCCTGCTGACGAACCTACATGTTTTCTCGAACCCACGCTGCTGCTACGAACCATAACCATGATGGAGCCGAACCCTTGCTTATGCAGGAGCCGAACCTTTCTATCTACATGACTACTGGCCGAACCTTAGGATAGTTTTATCTCCAACAAACCATGCAAAGTAACCAGGATCTAACCTTCTGTTCATCACATATGAGGGTTCGCTGCCAAGGAAGACCCTTTATTTTTGAATTGTTGAGCAGTTCGAACAACAGGCCCAATAGCATACTATATGGTCCATCAACATTTCTCAGCCCACATGTACCCTTCGGCCCAACTTCCTTTGTGTAGTCCAACCCCTTTACGGCCCAAGAAGATTAAATGGCCATTGTATTATTGTCTCGACCCAATTTTGATAGCAAGGCCCATTTACAGTTAATCATGGGCGGCCCAAAAAAAAAGTGGATTTGGCCAAATCAGATTATAAACAGCCACGTCGTTAGCTTAGGCCCAATTGGGGTGTAACCAGGCCCACGCGTCTCCCATGGGCCCACTGAATTCGTGGTCCAACACAAATCTTACGGCCAATTCAACAAATACCATCGGCCCATATACATGTACACCTTAGCATATGTCTACGACCCAATACCTTTAACCGGCCCAAGGAATGTCGAATTGGTCCATTAGGTTGGATAGGCTCCAAACCTTTTTGGATTACGGCCCATACTCAAAATTTTAAGCCCAATAACACAATAACATGTCCAATAAGTTATCCGGCCCAAGGTATTCTAAAAGTGATGACAAACACGTAAATGGTCTTTGGAAATGGTTATAACAATTGCATGAAGTATCACTTCAATTAAAGCAAAGTTAAAATACAAATGATACAAAGTCTTGGATATACTATATGGAAAGCTTTGATGTGCGAATTAAACATTAAATCAAAGAATTACTAACAATCAAAGAAATTTAGCACAATATCATTTAGCATATAAAATCTCGGGCCGGACAACAAACAAGATTTGTAAGTGTTAGTCCACTTTAGGACTAACACCTACACGCACAACAAACTCTTATGAACTCATATTTATAAACTACAACATTATTAAATCAATACAGGAGTGTGAACATCAAAGCAAGTGCAAACAGAGAGCGCGTGCATTCTTACTTTACATAGGCAATTGCTTCGGACACAAGGTGAGTTCATTTGTCCCTTTTCAAACTTATTTGTTTTACTTCGGGGCTGAGAAGCATGTTAAAAATTTTCATAAATTGTTGAAATGTTACTTATTGCTTTAAACATAAACATAATTCTTATATTGAAACTTATACTTTAAGCTTGAGGCTTAAAAGCAATTGTTGAATCCTTGTGAGATTTAATGCTATTATATGAGACTTGATGCTATTACATAAGACTTTATACGATTACATGAGACTTGATACAATTACATGAGACTTGATACAATTACATGAGACTTGATGCTATTACATGAGACTTAATGCTATTACATGAGACTTGATACAATTACATGAGACTTGATACAATTACATGAGACATGATGCTATTACATGAGACTTAATGCTATTACATGAGACTTGATACTATTACATGAGACGTGATGCTATTACATGAGACTTGAAATAAATATATGATATACATGATGAATCAATGATGGAATACTTGAAACTTTATGCTTGGAAACTATTACTTGCGCATGAAACATTGTACATGTATCTAACCATAGTCTACGTAATTGCTAAACTTCTGGTATTCCAGAGCTTGTACCTATGGGGTGAGATACATGTAAAAACATAAACATAATGATACTCAGCTATTACCTGGTTATAAGGGACACGTAATCGCTAAACTTTTATATTCCAGAGCTTTTGTCGGCTTATATGAGGTTTGTAAAGGCTAAACATAAAAGTATCGATTCTAGGCTATTACCTGGTTATAAGGGACACATAATTGCTAAACTTCTGGTATTCCAGAGCTTGTGTCGGCTTATTTGAGGTATGTAAATGCTAAACATAAACGTAACGTTACGGGGCTATTACCTGGTTATAAGGGACATGGAATTGCTAAACTTCTGGTATTCCAGAGCTTTTGTCGGCTTATATGAGGTATGTAAAGGCTAAACATGAACCTAATGGATGCTAAGCTATTATCTATATAAGAGACATGTAATTGCTAAACTTCTGGTATTCCAGAGCTTTTGTCTGCTTATAGGAGATAAGTAATTGCTAAACTATGTGTGTGTGAATCTATGATGCTTGATAAACATGATGAGAGACTAACACTTATGAATACAATAGACATGAAAACTTTGAAACAGATAACAAAAGCTTTGATGAGGATTGAATTGATTGGTAGGTAAAATGCTTAACTATTATTAACAACAATGTCATATCCGGGTTAGTATGTGGTGGGATGTTGGCTTGGGCTTGTTCCCTTACATATGCCCTATATATAAGCATACCGACTTGGATATTACAGGTGGAGTTAATGAGGTTAAGGTTTTACCGAAAGAGGTTTGTGAAACTATTTTAAACTTATAAAATTTATGAACTCACCAACCGTTGTGTTGACTTGGTCTTTTACATGCATTCTCAGGTAATGAACAGGTTTAAGCTAAGGCTTTTTGATTTCCATACTAGGCGGCCCAGATAGAGGACCTAGTAGACTTTTGGGAAGCACATCTTGTTGATGATACATACTACTTTTGATATCTTGTACATATACAAGATATAAACATTATTCTTTTGGTTAGGTTTACTTAGTTAAATTGCAGAACATTGCTATATGTAATTTAACTTTGTAATCCTATATATCATTTGATTGTGCTTCAGTTTTACTTAAACGTTGATGCTATGTAAACAATCTGATCATCATGATTATCACCCGCGATGTCGCACCCCGGGAACCTTCCGCCCGACGGGGACTCCGATCCAACCCCGCCGGCTCGGGGTGTGACAATCCACAATCGGTATTGGGCCCAAACAATCACAACATTTAATTAGCCCAACATCCTAACCGGCTCCTATAACCCAATCGGCCCAACACTACGGGTAAGCCCAATTACACTTAATTCGGCCCAACCCAAATGTCTAACCCATTTTATTGAATGCGGGCCGCTTGACTACAAGGTTCAGGCCCAATAGCCTATCCTCGGCCCATATGGGTGTGTTAATCGGCCCATGTGTTGTAATGACCCAACAAGTTTCAAGTTTAGCTCGTTAGGAATGAAATTGGTTCTAGACTTGACTCACACGTAGCTCGTTTAACTTAATTTAGCCCACATAACTTTCTAAGGCCCAATAACCTTATGAATAGGCCAAGACCACTTAAATTGGCCCAATATCTAAGGTTGACCCGTTGTACATTCGATTAAGTTAAATATTAATCAATTGGGTCACAATGGCAAGAGAGGCCTAACATAAGGCCCACGAGATCTAAACTTCAACAAAAACAATGTTAGGATTAACAACCGGTCTAACCTAGAACATTTTAGTACAATAACCACATGAAATCCTTATAGGGGGGGGGATGATCATTCATTTGGTTAAACACAAATGAATCTCCTTAAGCTAAGATATCAACATCATGAGAAGAGTACATTAGGGAAGGGAAACAAGAACCTAAAGGTTATGGTTTGACTTAAATGTTAACACCTAAACCACTGGAAATTTCAAAGACAAATGAGTAACTAAACCATTAAGATTAGTTACTCAGTAAGCTAACAATAAAACACCAGAAACAAAAAGGTTATCAATGGGCCCAAAAACGGCCCAATGGGTTTAATATAAGCCCATCATGTTTAAATTACACTTTTCTTAAATTAATTATGCTTTTCATAAAAGAAATTAAATTATAAACCTTATCAATATAATTAAATGATTTTCCTAAATAAATGATTTACTTAAAATGTAATAAATTGAAAATGTTTTACTTAAATACTTTAAACGATTAATGTGGGATCTGGGTTACTAATGGGTAATAGTTTAACTCAGATAGAAGGAATTTTAGAAACACAGTAGTAATCTAGGACACGTAGTTGCACACCGAGACCAACTCATAGATACGACAATTCCCGTATGTACTTATCGTATTCGAATTCTTTAAAATAACTCAGGTGCTAAAGATACTTAGGCAACAATCCAAGAGTGCGCATATCTTTTGTGGTTTATTGCACGGCAACACAGGTGAGTTCATTGGCCCCTTTTCTAACATTTTTGTTTTAAAACGCGGGGCTGAGAAGCATGAGTAAACTGTTTTATTTAAATTGTTTACTTAAATGCTTTTAAATTTATATGTTTTACATATATATATAAATGTTATCCTAGACCATGTCTAGGAAGATTTTATGCAGGTTTACTAACTGATTTACTTATAAATTAAGTGAATAATCAAGTTAAACTAAACATTTCAACAAATCAAAACATTTCAAACGAATCAAACTAGACATTTTGACAAAACAAGTGTGTGAGTTCAAGGGATCAAACTAAACATTTTGACGGATCAAATGGGTGTTTTCGACGAATCAAATGGAACATTTTTGACAAATCAAGTGGGTGAGTTCAACGAATCATACGAAACATTTTGACGAAACAAGTGTGGGAGTTCAAACGAATCAAATGAAACAATCTTTGCAAAGACAATATTCAATGTTTTACAAATCAAGTGTTTGTTGAACAATGAATCAAGTGTACAATTGATCAATGAATCTAGTATTCTATGATCAACGAGTCAAGTACATCTTATAACAGAATCAGACGAATCAATAAATCATTTTCAAGGGAAAGCCTGGGAAATATCAGACATAACATACGCCAGAAACAGACGAAACATAAAATCCTGCATTTCAAGAAGTCCTAGCTAGACCGTTTGACTTGTAGGTCGTATGTTTGAGGATATTTACAGATTCCCTAACTACTAAGTACCTAGATTGACAGACTAGTCTACTCAAGTATGACCAAAGGCCCCAATCATTTGTACTTAGATTTTATTAAATGTTTATTTATTTATTTAACTAAGCATTTATAACTGTCTATACAATTACTGTGGTTGATCATATTGTGTGATGAACTTATGAAGTCAACATGGATTTCAAATAATTGTAATTACAGGGACAACAAACAGGAGGACTCATGGGATTGTGTTAAGGGTAAAAATGCTTAATTATCATTAACAACAGTGTCATATGCGTATTAGTATGTGGTGGGATGGCGTCTGGGCGGGCTTGTAGGCTCGACTCAGGGGTATGCCCTATATATAAGCATACCGATATGGATATTACATTGAAGTTAATGAGGTTAGGGTCTTTACCGAAAGGGATTTTCAAATCATTTTCAAATACTAAACTATATGAACTCACCAACCATGTGTTGACTTTATTTTCGCATGACTTCTCAGGTGACGAACAGGTCAACTGAAGAGTTATTTCATTGGATTAGGTTATCTGTAGAGGACCTAGCTTTTTGGACCTGCATATTTTGAAGCATCATTATACAGTCTATTTAGTATATCTTGTGCAGCTACAAGATAGAAGACTTATGATGTGATAGTGGATTTACGGTGTTAAATTGTAAATTTAACTGATATAATTTAACTCTGTAATTCTATTTTATTTTAGCAAGTTTCTCATTTATATATCATGTGCAATGTGAACAATCTGATCATTTCGATTATCATTTTCGATATCGCGCCCCGGGAACCTTCCGCCCGACGGGGACTCCGATCCAACCCCGCCGGCTCGGGGTGTGACAGTGGGTACGATTCACACAAACATATCTGTGAGTTTATAGTTCTGAAATGATGACTGAAAAGTAGAAAACAAGAATCAAAAAGTGAAGCACTCGTCGTGTTCGTTCGGGTGACGATTCAAACGAATACGCGCGAAGGCGACGTGATCTGACGAAGGAGGATTGAGAAACTAGGGTTTTCACCTCATGAGAAACGACCTGTTAGTGTTTACATCTACCACCAAACACCCTAACCCTTGGCCAAGAAACCAGAAACCACGAGACCATAGCTGGTCTTAGAACATGTGAATGACCAGGAGAAGGAGGATTGCCCAGCCATCCAGGGCAGAATGACCATGGCCGACAGACTCAGTTCTCTCGGCTGCTATTCGCTCGGTCGAAGGGGGAGGGTCTCATTCAGACATCATCAATCGGTCGGGTTCCATCCTCTCATTCCAGAGACCTATTCGGTCTAACCAACCTTCAATCACCCATGCATCATTCGCCCACCTGGTTTGACATTATGCCGAAACAAGGACAATCCCATTCGTCCGACTCACCTCATTCGATCGGCATAACTATTCGGCCAACCTCACTCGCTCGTGCCACAACTGTTCGGTCAGGTTCATTCGGCCCATGCAGTTGGTTCGGCCCAAGGGGACTGGTTCGGCCCATGTGGATCGACCCACATCACAAAGATTGTAAACAAACACATAAACGAAATATTATGGGTATCATGCATGGTAATTGGATGATTATACTACAAAGGTGGTAGGATTTTGGTTTAAGCAAGTATACACAACCTAAAACCCTAATTTCTATAAAGTTGGCGACTTGATTAATTATGTAAATAAGTAACGACTAAATCTTTTCATAAGGTGTTAATGATTTAAGTTGTAAATAATTATCTATGTCAACACAAGCTAAATATGGATAACCTTTCTAAATTATCCACAATTGGTGTCCTAATTAACTTAAAAATATCTAAGTTGTATACTTAGATACTGTCATGGGATCAAAATTTCACAAACTTATCAAGGTGTCGAGTCAAATCAATCACAAAACATAAGCAATAACAAGATGTACTAAGCTTCACCTAAGTTGGTTAAGTGTTAGCATAATCTATAACCAGTGAAACAAGGCCGAATGATGACAAAGACCGATGAGTGTTAGCCAACTTTAGGGCTAACACACACACAAACACTTATAACTTATATTTATAGGTTACAAACATTGTGAAATCAACATAGGATCGTGAAAATAACATCAAGTACAACAAAGAGCGCTTGCATTCTTGTTTATACTTGGTCAACCACGACAACTACAAGGTGAGTTCATATGCCCCTTTTCTAATCTTAACTGATTTTAACTCTCGGGGCTGAGAAGCATGCTAAATCTTTTATTTACTTAAAAGTTTTAGTACAACATATCATTTATACTATGATTAGATAATATTGTATGAATTTATTATCGCTTATCATTGTACGCATGCTTGTATGATCATAACACACTGAGAAAACTAGGATGAAACATGATAATGTAGCTTCATGATTCATCAACACAACAGAATAATGCTAGTTGTAAGATTATATCTTATAACATTTTATTATTCTTACACGAATGAACAACAAGATAATCACAGGTTAACATGCTGACAACAACAACAACAAACAAGAATGATATGAAGATAACATATCTTCAGGATATCATTCACCACCGGAGTTAGCTAAGTGTAATAAGACCGGTTCTTATAACACTATGCTTACAACTCGGTGAAGACACCGGGATAAAACAAAACAAACATCAACGAGAACAGGAGTGATGATCATGTCCACATGACTTCATGACATCATCCACCACCTGAGCAACAAGAATGATAATCATGATAACGTAACTTCATGATAACAACATCATTCTCACAGCATCTAACATTGTGTAATAAGACAAGTTCTTATAGAACTTTGTGTAATAAGTCATGTCCACATGACTTCATGACATCATCCACCACCTGAGCAACAAGAATGATAATCATGATAACGTAACTTCATGATAACAACATCATTCTCACAGCATCTAACATTGTGTAATAAGACAAGTTCTTATAGAACTTTGTTAAAACAACGATAACACACAACATTGAGAACAAACAACATTGGTGAACACAACAACAATTGATTTACCATTAAACTGTCTGTATTATATCACAACAATCATGTGTTCATGTATTCAAGTTGATCATTGTAAGTCCCTCATAAAGAATCGTTTACCAGTTAGTTTGACATGACTAAACCGACGATTGCATAGTGGTACCATAGGTTTGACAAACCTCCGGCTTGTAGGGCTGGTATGTTGATCGTCTTGAACATTTGGCCGGTAACGTATGACCGGTGACAGGGTGACAACAGTAGGGGCCTGGTAAGCGACACATGGTGATATTAATCTACAGTGATAATTGTAATTAATCCTTCCATTCTATAGACTAGTATACTGAGGAATTGACTTTCTCTCATGTCACATTACTGGTAGTAGTTTCGTTAAAGTCTATGGGAACATTAAAGTGGTAGAGGTAATTCAGATGCATTGTGATCTGATTACGTGAGGACCACAATGTATTCCTTTTAGGCTCTATGCACTCCAAGCAGAGAACATATATCAATTGGTTAACTAACACTTCTATTATTAGTAGTGACTAACAGTTAACCCCACAAGCGAGAGAATAATAACAAGGATAAGATTAAATTAATCTAACTTCCTTAAAACCTTGAGGGTTTATCAATACTTAGGTTTGATAATTAAACCCCTCTTACTATATTATTCTACATATAACATTGGGTGATGAACATGAACAAATGGGTGGATATTAAACGGGTTAAACATGTGAGATTAAAATGGGTATCTATAGTTGTATTGCAAGTGGTGTTGATTTCTATTAGGTATGTGGTGGGATGTCGGCTGGGGCTTGTTCCCCTACGTATGCCCTATATATAAGCATATCTGATAGGATGAGATACTACTTGTAAATATAACTATGGAGAGGCCATTGTGAGAACAGATGAAACAAACATTAACAAGAATGATGTATGACATTGTGACTGTGTATGTGAACAAATCAATGTTTTCAATTACTAAACCTATGAACTCACCAACCTAGTGTTGACTTTGTTTAAATACATGTTTTCTCAGGTGACGAACATGTTTAGTCACCAACATTCAAGAACATAGCTAGTGAACTTTTAGAAGACCTAGATTTATTTTGTGTCGAGCATACTTTTGAATGACAAAACAATGAATCATCTTTTGTAGATCTTGTACCGTTACAAGATAGAAACTCATTGTTTCTTTTGGATAAATTTACTTAGTTAAAATATGAAAGAAACATTGTAATTTAACTTTGTAATTCTATATCATTTTCATCTTAGCATTTCTCATTTATATATCATGCACTATGCAAACAATCTGATCATTGTGATTATCAAGCGATAACGCACCCCGAGAACCTTCCGCCCGACAGGAAAGTCGATCCAGCCCGCCGGCTCGGGGTGTGACATTCACATATCTGACCTTGTCAAATAAAACTTTGCCATTTGAAAGAATTCCCTCTCCTGTAATAACCCCACCTTTGTCACCAGCAAAAGCCACATACCCTCCTTTAATAGAATGAACATCGGAAAGAAGAGATATATATCCAGTCATGTGCCTTGATGCCCCACTATCAACAATCCAAGTCCTGCTAAGAGCATCGTTTGGGGCAACTGGCACATACACAAATTATTAGTTGAATTTGGGAACCCAAGTCTTTACAGTCTTGGGTTGACCCAAAGAGTCCAGGATTTTAATCTCAATCCATTGTCCATCTGACTTGAGTTTGTTAGGAGGTTTAGAAATAGGAGTTTCAGAGGACTTAGCCATCCAAATAGTGTTTTTACTGAAATATTTCTTTAAATACACTAATGATGGCTTGGATTGTTTCTCAAAAACAATTTTGGGTGTCTCATGATCAATCACAACCTGTTTACCCTTATCTTGAGGTTTGATGGGTGAAAGATGTTTGGGTTTAACTTGTGATGAGGAATAAGCAGATTTGACCTTTTTAACAAAATTCTTATTTTGTTTTTGATGTGGTGCAGCTTGTGGTCTAATCAAATGAGGACAAAATCTAGCAAAGTGTCCATGTGCACCACTCTCAAAACAAGCTCTTTTATCGTTATGATAAAACTGTTTGGGTTTAATAAAAGACGTTTTGTTTTGTTGAAAAGCATTTTTTTGTCATGTTGTGTTTAAAACCCAAACCCTTTGTCCCATTGGAAACAAGATTGTCAGTCTTGTCGGACTCACTTGCTTCAATATCCTATGAAGACTTCACAAAGCATATAGCTTTGGATAACTTTATAGACATGTTTGTCTTAGATGAGATTGGGTCAACCTTTGTGACACTAGATGTCTGATTCTTACACAAGACACTTGAGGAGAAACATCATACTCATCCTTAGAATCAGAGACCCAATCTTCAACCACTCACTCCACAAAAGATTCCTCAGACAATGAGGAAACCTCATCAGAAACAATCCCTATAGGATCAATTACTAATGGAGTTTTAACTTGAAAATCTTTAATTTCTTTGTCATTTGGTGAATTGACAAAACAATTTAAGACTGGTGGGGGGCAATTATCGTATTTTGTTTCTTTTCCCTTACCCTTACTATCAGTCCCTTTACCGATCATATGCTCAATGATGTATGAGGAGCTTTCATAGCTCTTGAGCTTCTGACTTAAGGTTTCATAGTCACACTCGAATATGGCTAATTTCTTCTTTATCTCTTTGATGGTATTGAGATAAGAAGTAATAGCATCTTGCTTATTCAGCACAGTGATCTCAGCCTCATACAATTGCCTATATAATAGCTCAATTTTAGCTTGAAAATCTTTTTCATTTAATTTTAAATTTTGTTTGCTTCAATGCACTGGTTGAGATCACTAATCAAGTCAGCATTATATTGCTGATAAGCTAACACCTTACTTTCAAGGTCAACACAATTAAAACAACCAGAATGAGATGAGGAACAGTCATCATATACCTGATCAGACTCAGATGAAGCAGAAGTGTAAACCATCAAAGCAAACTGTGTAGCAGATTGTTCTTCAGACTCAACATCTGACTCTCCTTGAGTTTCTGAATCTGATATGCTTTCTGATTATGATCCTGATGATTCATCCATTAGTTTCTTTGATCTCTGCAACACTTGCTTTATCTGCTCCTCCCTTTTCAGAGTTGAATCTGAAATCCTAGTTTTCTCCCTCATCATTCTGAACCATGAGTGGCTTGCTTGCATTTGATGAACTGGCTTGAGCAGGAGTGTCAACTGGTACCAATCTCCTCTCTGGATTGGCAGATGATGATCTTTGGTTCTGAAAAGGATTGTGGTTACCATCTTCTTAGGCTTGTTGCACTGTCTTGCAAAATGACCTTTGTCCCCACTATTGTAGCAACAGATGACATATCAAATCCAAACTTGGAGTCTTTGTTCAGATTGATGTCTTTCCCAGTTCTATTGACAAAGTCTTTTGCTCTTCTAACTGCACTTGCAAGAGCCCACATAATGTGTAGGTCCATGTCTAGGATCTGAATGATCTTGGAATCGATCATATCATGGTTGAACAAAAGAAAAATGGATTTAGATGAAATAGAAATGAACAACAACAATGAAACAGATCACTCTTCTTGTATTAATAATCAGAATCAAGTTCATACAATCAGAGAGAAATAACAATCTCTAAGAAATCAGAATTATGTCCAAGATCTCTAAGTTCAACAAAACTTAGCTATATATAGACATGTTTTTCGATACTAGTAATATTGATAACACTAATGTCGATACTACTAATATCGACACTACTAACTTCGATACTATTAATATCGATATAGCTACTATCGATACTAATAGTATCGACAGGATCTATATTTAAACAAAATACAAAACCAAAAAGTAAAACAATATAAACACTATATTGAAAAACAAAACAAATACACTAAACACAAAGAACTTCAATCTTGTATTAGCTGCAATCTTCAGTTTTCAATTTAACAACTGAAGCTTGCTGCTATCAGGGTACTAACAGACTCCCCCTTAGCAACAGCTCAGTGTTAATATTTATTCTCTCCACTGTAAAGGTAAATGACTACCAACACAAATTTTATGCTTGATACAGACATCAAGTACCTTTTTGAATTACATTGCTTTATCTTGATGATCTTTATGAAACTGAATTTGTTTCACCATCAATATCTTCTGATCTTCCTCTGAAAGATTAATTAAGTGGATTGGATCAAACATTCTGCACAATTCCACTTTATTTTCATCTTGAAACACAGCTTCAGAGGTATACCCATCCAAATACCATCTATAAAGGTCTTCATAATTCCCAATTTAAACTTTTAAAGAGGTATTCTCTTTAAAGATTTAACTGGTCGGAATTCATATCTATCCTTCCATTTTCTAGTAATCCAATCTAGATTACCAACCATAGGTATCTTCTTCAACTTTTGAGGTTTTAATAACTCAAACTTCATAGTTCGAACCTTTTTTCTGATGGTTCTTTCAATCAAATAAGCCATGTAATCATCAACATGATTAATCAATCTAATTTCAGCCAATACTCTCAATTCACACAAAGGAAATGTATTACAGCTTTAAATCGATTTCTTCAAGTATTGAACTCCATCAATCCTTTTGATTATAAACAAATTACTTTCTACTTCAAACTTCCAGGCTAAAATCTTTCCAGCACACTCCTTTTTGTTCTTGTAATTTTTTTCTGAATTGGACTTTTAGGAGCATTAGATAAATCATCTTTAGCAAGTTGAATCACCTCAACAGTGGTCAAGAATTTAATTGAACCTTCATTCAAAGTTTCTTTTGCAGCTTGTTTCTTTTTAACTTCATCTTTTGTTGATTGAATAACACATTCAACAATAAACTTCTCAACACTTTCTTTGATAAATTTTTCTTCCCAATCTAAATCCAAAAATAGATCTCTCACCTCTTTAACTGGAAATCATTCTCCTTCTTCAAGCTCTTCATCAGGAATATCATCCAACTCTTCAAATCGATGTACAAATTGATACTCCTTTTCATTCAACTTTGGATCAACATCAAGCACATATTCACCACCAGCTGCTTGATCATCATATCCAAAATCATAATCATCAATATCAACAAGAGCATCAATCATATCATCATCATCTTTTTGATCAACAAACAAGCTTTCTACAAACTCATCTTCTTGAACCTTCTCTTTGCCCTTATCACTAACTTCAGGTGTAGAAGATGTTCCAACTGGCTCCCCCTAAGATAAAACACCTTCCTTGTTTGCAGTAACATGATCATTTCCAGTGGAAGGACCATCTTGATCATTTTCATCCTTATCATCATCATCATCATCATCCCTGCGACCAACAAATGGTGTAATCACTTCAGCTCTACAAGAAGTCTCCCCCCTGAGCTATAGGATTCATCATTTGTATCTTAGCTTAAACACCTTGAATTTGATAATAATGATCCTTGAAAACTTGAAAAGCATTATCATGCAAAGATTTAATCATGCTTGTTATATGCTTGAATTTAGCATTCATTGTAGCAAATGAAGCTAAATCCATCTTGTTAACACCATGCTGATAATCTATATTAGCCGCCACCTCAGCTTGTAATGTATCCAATCTGTCTTGCAAAGAAATAACTAATGCATTTTGCTTTGAAAGATCAGCTACAACCACCTCCAATGTATTAACCCTAGCTTTTAACTGAATATTTTCAGATTGCAACTCTTGAACTTGAGCTTGCAAAGCAAAATCTGAGAAGATTGAATAACAAAACTATCAGTTAAGATAGCATTAAGATTCGGAGAATCCAGTACAAGAGCAGTAGACATGACAGGTGGAGTGACAGGTGATGTAATGGATTGTGAAGGAACAACAGGAGGAGTAGAAACTTCTGCAGGAGAAGATAAAGATGAAATATGAACTGGAGAATCAAAATGAAAATCTCCATCAGAAAGAACATATTCAGAATCACTGTCCTCTGTTATCTTGTGTCTCTTAGACTAAGAAGTAGAAGAAATGACAATCATTCTCTTCCCAGACACCATCTTCGAAGTATCTACCATAGGAGGATCATCATCATCAGAATCTGACTCAGAATCAGAAGTAGAAGTACCTTCAACAGCACCCTCAATAGTACCCTCAGCAGTAACATCACCTTCAGCAACTACAGGAGTAACTAAAGAAGTAGTTACATCCCTAGATTGGACTTCAGGATCAACAGGAAAAACTGGATCATTTGCTTGAACTTGTTCATCTGAATGAACTTGTTGATCAGCAACTGGTGAATCAGCATGAAACCAAGCATTATCAGCTGGTTCTTGAAACTTTGCATCAATGATGTGACCAAACAATGGTGTATCAGCAATATTAGCTCCTCGCTTTGGCCTACAATCAGCGAAGATTCTCCTGTTCATTACAGTAATCTTCATTACTGGACCAGACTTGATCAATTGAGGATACAAATGATCAAAGACCAATGTAAGAAATCTGGATACTGAAGGAAACTTTCCTTCTCATTAGCAGTAATTTGTCTCACCATGCAATCAAAAATTAAGTGACTGATATTGAATGGTTTATTCAATACCAATGAAGCAATAAGACACTGAAATGGTCTTGATAATGTATCAATCCCAGACTTTCTATTTGATAAAAACATGATGACCACATGAAAAAGATATCTCCATTGTCCAAAAAGATACTTTTTGACCAATTGTGAAGCAGTAATTTCCCCATTATAACCCATCCGGTTAAAGACTCCACAAATCAAATCATTTGATATTGTCAGAGGATCATCATCTGAATCTTGAAATCGCAGTGCAACTCGAAGATCTTCAACTGAAAATTGTATGGATAAATCATCAATCTTGGATCTTAGAAAACGTGGCTCAGCAACACAATCTGTCACACCCCGAGCCGGCGGGCTGGATCGACTTTCCCGTCGGGCTGGATCGACTTTCCCGTCGGGCGGAAGGTTCCCGGGGCGCGATATCGGGTGATAATCATAGTGATCAGATTGTTTACATGGCACATGATATATAATGAGAAATGCTAAAATGACATTCAATACATAAAATTACAAAGTTAAATTACACAGTACATGTTCGTAATTTAACTAGGTAAATCTACTTAAAAGAATCATATAGTTTCTATCTTGTAGCTGCACAAGATATACAAAATAGATTCAGAATGTCATCAAAATGTATGCATCCAAAAAGGAAGCTAGGTCTTCTAAAAAGTCCTCTAGCTTAATCACTGATGCTTGGTAACTAGACCTGTTCGTCACCTGAAAAAACATGCATTTAAACAAAGTCAACACTAGGTTGGTGAGTTCATAAGTTTAGTTATTTAAAAGCTTTCAGAGTTATTTACACAACATCTTGTAATACTCAAGTCTTAGTTATTCTCATTTGGCATTAAGTCATCCCCAAGTCCTCTCTATAGATACACCAACAGATAGGATATTGTCCAGTCAAGCATGCTTATATATAGGGCATACGTAGGGGACAAGCCCCAGCCGACATCCGACCACACACTTGACAGAACTCAATACCACCTGTATTGTAGCTATAGATATCCATTTCATCACCCATAGGTTTAATCACAATCAAATTCTCCAATAGGATAAACCATTACATCATCATGATATTAACGTAACACAATAGGTTTCTGAGTAGTGCAAGTCTCCACAGTTATAAATGGTGGATTACCACAGTTATTAATGGTGGTATTACTCTTTGACTTACTATTACTCACATCTGTTTAGGAAGTGAGAGCAAGTCTGACACATAGTCATATCCCAATAGGTGATCAGAATTTAATTGACCACATTGCAACCACCACAAAGGCAAACCACAATGTCCTTAATTAAATCTGGATTCATTAGTTTTCACAAGACCACACAACTATCTGCCACCAGCTCATAACATGAGTGAAGTCAATCTCTCAGTCTGTCAGTCCATAGAATGGAAGTGGTGAGATAATTAGCAGACAATATCATACTCTCATCACTCGTGCCAGAAATGATAGAGTTGGAATAGGCTGACCAAAAATCAAAAGAGTTCTCATAGTTATCAACCCATAGTCATCAACTCATAGCAATCCAATAGGCATAACACACATGTTCTCATAGGTATATCAGATCAATTCGCTCAGAATTAATTGTTATAATTTTTCCTTAGAATTAATAAAATAATTCAATAGAAATAGCATGTATTCCTCATGAGAATTACAGTGTAATCACAGAGGAATAATATTTTTATCGCTTAGTAATCGTAGATATTGTCTACCAGAAATAACAGTTATAAACTCACAGTCATCAACCTTTACATAATAAGGCATATAGTTGTAATAACAAAGTAAAGACCTTATTACCATATAGTGTACTCAAACATTTAATAAAAGTTTTAGCATGCTCTCAGCCCCGCAGTTAAAACCAAAAGATTAGTAAAAAGGGGCATATGAACTCACCTTGATGTTGAAGTGGTTGACTTATACTCAAGAAATGCACGCGCTCACGTGTTGTGATGATGTATTCACGATCCTGTGTTTGATATGTTTGTGTTCAAATCGTTAACATTAGTATATGTTTAATAGTTGTGACGAGAATCGTGCAATCCGACTAAGTGTCCTAAAACCCCACTAATGAGTTACTAGGTTTATTAATACAAAGTTTCATGATATTATCTCTAATAAACCCTTAACCATTAGCTTACTTGATGTGAATCAAGCTTGAATTACATTTTTCCAAATTATTAGAAACATAAAGCTTTTAAGCTTCCATGTTTCATTTATTAAGTTGTTACACTTATTTTATATAAAAATATGTTTTATTAATAATTTATATTCATTTTATAAAAGAATTTATTTGTATAATGTTAATTAGAATTACTTGAACAAAAGATTAAGTTTAATATATAAAACTAACTTTAAACTTGAAAATCTCTTTTAACACTTAACTAAACTCTTAAATGTTCATAATAGGTTGCATCCCATTTATCACCTCTTGAAATCCATTGTGGTTGTCTAACTCATGTTTCATTTATAAACATTTAGTTTATAAATTTTAAGTGATTAAAATATGTAATAGATAGTATTGATAGGTCATATGATTTGTAACCCTTGAGTAAACCCTCCTAGACTCCAACCGATACTATGCATTCTTTTGTGGTCCAACTTTCTTAAACTTGTTGTTAAGTTACTTGAACCAACCTAACCATGTTTTAAACAAGTTTAGGAAATGTTATTACCTTTATTTAGAAAATGTAATTAATACCCTTATGATATAACTTATATAAATGTGATTAAATTATCACTTCCTGTTATGTTTTTTTTAAACCATATTTTCTTTAATACTCTTAATGTTATAGTTTAGAAATGTTTAAATCTTGACATTTTGTCAATTTCGATGGCTTCCAGCAATTAATTTCGAGGAATATGCCAAAACCGATTTCTTCAAATCCTAATAGATTTTTGGTTGACAACACTTGTTTCTCATCGACCCAGTGAACTCGTTTGTAACCCATTTTGATTGTTTTCTGTTTCAAATTACTTGGATCTCAGGGATGGATCAATATCGATGGAATATAGGAGCTTAACATCCTGCCGATCTTAGAATATCAACGAACAAGGTAGACCATCTTTCTGTCAACATTGACAAGATCGTTTGGATGTAATATCGATGAAAAAGCTCCAAACCACTGTCCAACCTTCCAGATCCTTAATCAACCATTTCCTCAGCGTTCTAAGGTCACTTTATTACAGATCCTCGTGGGTTTATAGCTCAAAAATCAGATTCAAAACAGAGAAGATGATGAATAGTGAACATACCTTCAGCCCGTAACTTCTCTCTAAGATTCCTGCCGAAATACTTCGAGTTAGCTTCGATCCCTTGTACTTCCAGCTTCCTCTCGTCGAGACGGTTGTTTCGATATATTATTTGCGCGATTTGGTTAAGAAACGAAGAAGTTATGATGATTTTTGTGATGGTTTCTAATGGAAAACGCAAAACCGAGAATGGATGTTTGAGAGAGTATATGGCTGTCAATAATAAAAAAGATGAAGAGAATAAATGGGTTTTTATACCCCGAGTGATTCCCCGCGTGTTCGGTCTCGCTCGGTGTCGGTTTCGCATATTTTTTACGCGCGTTTTTTTACGGTTGCGTGATTAAACTTTATAGATTGAAATTTAGATTTCTTTGATTATTTTTGATGAGTTTCAATCTAGTAAAACGTAAAATATTCTGTTTTACTTATTTTTACTGTTTCGTTCGCGATCAAACCGTTAAACCTCGTTATTTCGTTATTTAACGTTAATTACGCGTAGTTTTATAAAAATAGTTTAACTTAAATATTTTTAAATGAAATTTACTAATAAATATTATTTTTATTTTATTTTTATTATTTTAACATTCGTAATTGTTTATTTTCGCCGTTTCATCAGAAAACGTAACTTACGCGCGTTTTCGTATAGAGCACTAACTGTACGAATACGATCGTACGTTTCACTTTCTGATTTGGTTTTCTATTTTTCAGCTGTCATTCAGAACATTAAACACACCAATATGTTTGTGTGAATCGTCACTCACGCAAACACTCTGCCTGATCATCATTCGTAAACGATACTGAACTGTTGTTTGAATTGTACATTCTCACAGACGGACTCAACTAATCCTAACTGTTTTTCACATTGTTATGAATAGTTTCACATTGTTTCCTTACTGATTTTGTCGGTTATCTGATTTCTGTCATTTAGGGAAATCAGATCACAACCGCTTAGTATTCGTCATTTGTTTTCACCCTTGCTATTTCTCATGATTCGTTGTATTTCTGTACTTGAATTTTTATTCAAATGCATACAATTGATATACTGTTCTATAGCCCTGTGTTCACCTGACTGTTTATCAAATAGTTATTCACGCATAGTTATACACATAGTTATCTACACATAGTAATGGTGTAAGTACACATACCGTACGGATTGTCGGACGATTTGGTACTAGTTGTTACACAATCAAAATCAGCGTTATCCCATAAAGAAGTAACATGATGCATAGAAATCATTGGATTGGCTGATATAGCATGAGAAATTCTTGAACGCTTCAGAAAAGAGATAACATCTCGAAATAATGAAGCTTCATTTAAATTTTCATTCACCAAAGCGATCACATTGTGCTTATCATTATAGAATCGTCCTGAAAAAAATTGAAATTACAATCATTAAGAATGTTTGAAAGAGTTGTAAAAATTTTCAAAAATTTTCTAAGTATCAATTTTATTGATATTATCAGTATAGATAACAATATCGATACTCTGATAATATAACACCACTTAACAAAAATCGGAAATTGTATCTATATTTCTAATATCGATAATAGTATCGATACTTATAATATTGACACAATACTCATAATCAGTGTAGGTATGTGACACTAAGAAAAATTTTGATTACTTCTATCGATACTATTAGTATCGATGCTACAGTGTTCATCGATACTAATAGTATCGATATAAGAACACTTGTTCAAATTTTGAAAATCTTCAGAATTTTTATCATCAATTTTCCAACACAAACTAAGTAAATCAGACTCAGATGACACCGACTAAACATTTTAATCCAAAATCCCTTTGATTTAACCATGAATTAGCTAAATTTTTTAACTTTAAGAAATTCAGAAAATTCGAACAATTAGATCTCAATCATTTCATGGTTAAAAATCAAATTATTACCCGCCATTATGATCACCAAATTACAAATATCTCAGATGAAAGAAACACAACAAAATTTTACACAGATGATACTAAAATCGATGAATGGGTGTACAGTAAACTCAAAGAAGAAGGTATCGATACTAATAGTATCGATACTATATATAGTGCAAACATGTTATCGATATAATTAGAATCGACAAAATAAAAGTTGATCGATACTAATAATATCGATATCAGTATCGATACTATATATATCGATACTAATAATATCGATAAAAAGAAAATTTTTTAACAAAACTTAGTTTTGAATTTTATCAAAAAGATCAAATTAAATGTCAAAAACACCTTTTGGGAAAAATTAAGAAAAACACACTTGAAAGGTAAAATGTAAAATATATTTGAAATTTTTGAATTTATGAAAACTATAAAAAATAAAATCTTTTTGTCTTTTTGATAAAATCTTTGAAAAACATCCATATGAAATCATTATCAACTTATTCTTATTAAAACTTTATAACCTTTAAACTTTAATGTTTATCAACACATTATGCATATAAATAAAACTATATTAATCCATGTTTTCAACATATAAAGAACATAATCAAATTAGGAATAGTTTAAATTTGATATTCATATATAACTCAAAATACTATAATTCAAATAAATACTAAGCATTATTAAAAATAAGCAATGAATATTCATAAGTCACACACTTAATTAGATATTAACCTATTCAACCTCAGAATTTATTGAGGATAAAATATATACTGCCATTGATCTTTTCACATATTTAATAAATTAATGAAATGGAAAAATTTTTATGTTTATCAACTCTTTATAGCTCTATAAATAAATGAAATGCGCTAGTGAGAACAGGTCTATGTGAAACACACAACAAAGAGTCACTATTCATAGTAATAGATAAATGATAAGAATTTCCAGATCTATGTTGACATATAACATAGAAAACTCAGTATATGTTTCAAAATATCATTGATGGCATAATATGTATATATTTAAATCAGCTCTCAATCTATTTTTGTTGAAACTCAGTTTGTGCAAATCAGTTTTAAGATAGAGAACTCATTAATTCATTCAAATTTGAAATTTATAACCTAGTGTCATTCAAATTAAAGTATTCAAGTTTTTCAGAATATCAAATTCAACTATTCACTCAAATCAAACATTACTTATAGGTTTTAATAAATTAATTAAATATTATCAAATTCATATGTATAGCTGTTGACAAATTAGAAACTTTGATTGGTTAGAAATATTAACCCAATAGTCAAAATTTTATCATTTTTCATAACTTTGAATGTAATTTTCAAAGATAATTTTGAAAAAAAAATTATCTAAAAATTAAAACAGACTTTCAAGTGTCATTTTTCAAAATCTTTCATTCAAAATTAATCATCTCGAGTCCTTCTACAAGAGAAGAAAACCGAGTTGAATCAAAAGCTTTTGTAAAAATGCCAGCAATGTTATCAACTGTATTGATTTTCAAAAGTTGAATTAACTTTTCCTCTGCACAATCTCGAATAAAATCATGACGAATATCAATATGTTTTGTTCTCTTATGTGAAATAGGATTTTCAATAATGGCAATTACAACTGTATTATCAACAAAAATAGGAGTTGTTGTATATTTTAAACCATAATCTCGCATTTGTTGTTGAATCCACAAAACTTGTGAACAACAACTTGAAGCAGCAACATACTCAGCTTCACATGTAGAAATGGCTACAGTAAGTTGCTTCTTACATTGCCAGGTTACAAGTTTATTTCCAAAAAATTGACAAGCCCCAGTTGTTGACTTCCTGTCAAGGTTACAAACACCATAGTCAGAATCTGAAAAAGCAATGAAGTTCATGCTATCATTATAAGGGTACCAAATTCCAAGACATGGTTTTCCTTTCAAATAGCGAAAAATTCGTTTCACATCCTTGATATGTGAATCCTTAGGTCTTGCCTGAAATCTGGAACACAAACAAACAACAAACATTATGTCAGGTCGAGAGGCAGTTAAATACATTAGGGAACCAATCATTGACGATATAAATGTTGATCAACATCTATACCATTCTCATCATTCCCTAAGTTATGATGAGTACAAATAGGAGTGGAAATAGATGTACAATCATTCATCTTGAACTTATTCAAGATGTCATGTACATATTTACTCTGATGTATGAATAAGCCATCTTTCTTTAGATCTACTTGAATTCCTAGAAAGAAAGTTAATTCTCCCATAGCACTCATTTCAAATTTCTGCTTCATAACTCCTTCAAAATCTTTGCATAACTTTTCATTTGTAGCTCCAAAAATAATGTCATCGACATATATCTGCACAATCAAAATGTCATCATCCTTCTTCAAGATAAACAAAGTTCTGCACAATCAAAATGTCTCATACCACGCCCTTGGTGCTTGATGTAATCCATACAAAGCCTTATCAAGATGGTAACACTTTGTAAGATTATTTGGATCTTCAAATCCCAGTGATTGAGCAACATGTACTTCTTCTTTCACTTTGCCATATAAAAAAGCACTCTTGACATCTAATTGGAAGACCTTGAACGTTTTGAAACTAGCATATGCAAGAAACAATCGAATTGCTTCAATTCTTGCAACAGGAGCATATACTTCATCATAATCAATGCCCTTTTGTTGATTAAAACCTTGGGCCACCAATCTAGCTTTATTTCTCATAATGATGCCTTTATCATCCTTTTTACATTTATACACCCATTTGGTACCAATGGGAATAACATCTTCAGGACAATCTACTAGCCTCCAAACACCAAGTTTCTCAAATTTACTCAATTCTTCTTCCATGGCTGTTATCCATGAAGACTCCTTCAATGCTTCTTTAACATTCTTTGGCTCAATCTGACTTATAAAGCATGAGTACAAGCATGAATTCATTGTCTCCTGAATATTTGATAATAAAACTTCATCTTCTTCATCTTGAACATGTTGAACCCTTGTTTTGACTCCATAATATAAATGACCAATGATGTTTTCAATCGAATGATTTATATTAACTGTATGAGTCGCAATATCTTCCACAACTATTTCTTCTTCAAGATTTGTAATATAAGTATCTTCTTCTTGTAAATTCTCCCCCTGAATTTCAGATTCAACAATAACAGATGGATCATTTATTGAATCATGAAATTCATCTTTAGAATGCAACTCTTCAGAACTTTCATTTTGTTGAGGAACAAATGAAGAAGAAGGAATATCAGTAAAATCCGGAGAAACACCTTCAGAAGATTCAAAAATAAACCTTGGAAATAAAGAATCATGAAGAGTAATTGTATTACTTAAATATTCAGCAAGCTCAGTCGAAGAAGAAGAAAACAAATTATGAAAATAGTCAAATACTGAATCATAGTCAAACAACCATTCAGGACCTTTTCCAGGCAACGTTTCTATGAATCTACATACAGTGACTTCATATGCCTCTTCAATCACCCTTGTAGCCATATTAAGAACTCTTTTGTTCAAGGAGTTAGCCCCAAAAATATTCCTTCGACAGCCTTAGGCTCAAATTTTGGAGAAGTCATCTTCAAATAAGTACACGAGGCTCCAAAAGGTTCCAAATAAGCAAGATTCAGGCTTTCTGCCTTTAAGCAATTGATATGAAGTCTTTCCATGCTTCTTGACAGTGATAACACGGTTTAATGTATAACAAGCTGTATTAACTGCTTCAGCCCAAAAGGTAATCAGAAGATGAGAATCTGCAAGCATAGTTCTTGTTGTTTCTATCAGGTACTGTAACATCTGTGCCGGAATCTTTAATGGAACAGTGAACTGTACAGTAACTTGTACAGTAACTCAGATACAATCGAGGAGAAACATTTAGAAGCTATTAAAATTCAATGATGAACATAAGCTATTACACTATGTTTCTGAAATTCTGATTTAAACCTCATGGTTTAAACAGTTAGAAACACATCAGACAATCACGAACAGATGCAAACATGTTTGATTTTGTGTTATTAGGCTTAAACGTATGTGAGGATAACCAGAACAAAACCATAACAGTTGTTGTAACTGAATGCTAAACTAACGAACTATTCGTATAGGTGACGATCTGTACGAATAGATCTGATAGTTTAACGATCTGAAATGATGATTTAAAAGTAGAAAACAAAATCAGAAAGTGAAACGTACGATCGTGTTCGTACAGTTAGCGCTCTGTACGAAGATGCACGTAAGTGACGTTTTCTGACGAAACGAAAACGATTCGAATGATAATAAATTTAAGGAAATATAATATTTCCAGTTTTACAATTTTGAAACTCATCAGAAATAAATTAAAACGAAACTATTTTAATTTAAGGCGCGTAAAGCGAAATACGCGATATTTAAACGCGTAAAAATAATAATTTACGACAAATTATTCAAGAATAATAATATTTAAAACATTTCTATAAATAATCACCCTCCTAATATTTAAAATAATGTCCTATTTATTTAAGTACGAAATTTCACGCGTTACGATCCGGAAACGCAACGGAGACGAAAACCGAACAACCGAAACGAAACCGAATACCCTCGGTGTATATAAACGATGAAAGAACTAATTTCTTTCATTTCACACATCTGTCTCTCTCTCTCTCTAAACTCTCTTTCACGAAATCTCTCTCTCTCTAAGCTCATCACCTTGAAATTATCATAACTCACTCGTTTGGAGACGAAATCGGACGTTCTTGGTGTCCACGCGTAGCTAGGAATGAGCTCTACACGGAAGTACAACTGATCTGGGGTTTAACCCAGCCGATACTGAGGTATGGAAGCTTTAAATTTCGTGAAAAATAGGGTTTTCTATCTTGTTTTGACACACACACACTCAACCGATTTTTTTTGGGTCTTGGATTCCAACCCCTAACCCTTCGAGGTCTTGGCTATATGTATCGACAGCATAGAGATGGATAAACAGCAGGTTCGAATCTTTCTGATGGCAAGGAACGTGTACAGGTTCGTGGGTTTGGGAGGCGGCCGAACCTTCCCCACCAGCTCATGCACCGAACCTCTGGGTTCCAGACGAACCTGTGAGCTGCGAAGGGTGCCACGAACCATCCACAGGCGAACCATGCAACCCGGCGAACCCTTGCATGTCTCCAATGAACCCTGCTATGCCGAACATCACCACCGAACCTATGGCGAACCTTGTTAAATGTATTTTGGGCGAACCTAGAGTGGGTGACCAACGAACCAATTGCCGAACCCAGTATGGGAACCCCTCATGGGAACCTCGCCTGCCATCACGAACCATGGAGTCATTGGCGAACCTATGGTGGCAGTGAGACCTGGCCGAACCTAGTGAATCATTAACCTCAGCCGAACCCTCACCTCTGAAAGCCGAACCTAAGACAAATTCGGTAGATAGGTTCGCTGGACACCAAACATGAAAATCAAAAATTTCGGTTGGCCCAACTAACTAGCCCACTTAACTAATTTAAGCCATGGTACTCATACACAGCCCATGTAGCATTGGCCCACGACCACCTTGATGACCCATTTATACACATAACACACCGGCCAAAGAGGATTCGGCTAGGCCCAACCGTATATAGTTGAACCACAAAATGGTGTTCAACCCATTCACAATCGGCCACCTTGAATTGTCGGCCCAACATGCAAGGCCCAAAACCATCCCATTAAGCCCACATCGGTTTCGGCCCAAAATCTAATTCGGCCCAAGGACCCACAATGGACCCAAAGTAGAACTTAGGCCCATTTATTATGGCCCAGCCTAATTATTCGGCCCATGTACAATGAGTGGAGAACAAATTATTTAAACCAAGTTGTGGTGTTAACAAACATAAATATCTTGTATAATTTCTAATTATTTGGAAGGTGGTATAATTCGCGGGTTTTATACACTAATGACACTTAAACATGATGAACTTATACACGGTTGGACAAAGGGCAAAGACAAGCGTACTAACTCAAACTTAAAATGATTAAGCATTTGGGAATCAATAATTGGAAACCGGGGCCGAATAAAGACCGAGACTCACGAGTGTTAGCCAACTCTAGGGCTAACAGGTACAGGCGCACAAACACATGCTCAAATACTTAAACTTATGAACTACATACAACGTGAAATCAATACAGGATCTCGAACACCACAACGAATACTACAAGGAGCGCGTGCATTCTAGTCTAAGCTAAGTCAGCCATTACTACTACCAGGTGCCTTTTGTTTTACTTCGAGACTGAGAAGCATGTTAAACATTTTTATAAACCATTGAAATGTTATTTAATGCTTTAAACACAAACATGATACTTATGTTGAAGTCTATGCTTGGAACCTTTTATACTTTGAGAAACAATGGACTTGAAACTTCTACTTTAAACTAGTGGCTTGAAATCATATGATGGATGCTTATGAGACTTGTATGCATGATATTGAAATGCTTGGGTGGGAAAACAAAGACTAAGGCTATGGTGTAAATAGCAAATGCTATTTACTTTATACTTATTTACATTTTACAAACACTTTGTGATCAAACTGGAAACTAGTATACTTGAGAAGCTATAGACTTGATACTTATACTTTAAATGAGAAGTTTAAACTAAATACTTGAGGCTTACAACATATATTTGAAGCTTAGACCTTATGCTAAACCCTTATGATATAAACTTGATACTTAAACTTAGAGTTAAATACTTATGTTATAAACTATGTGCTTAAACTATACGATTGAGGTTTAACTTATAACCTCTATTTTTAACTATATACAAAATCTTAAGGCTTTGAAAATACTTAAACTAAACACTAAGGCTTTATACAATTATTTCGGAAAGTTAATGTTCTACACCTTTAGTAAAGTATTCAATTACTTTACACGTATAACGATTTACTTAAAACTTAACTTGAAACATATATGCTTAGAAATACTTATATACGTGAGATGCTTGAAATACTTGGATGCTTAATACACTTGAAATACTTGAGAACATATGAATACTTGTTACACTTGAGATACTTGAAAACACGTGAATACTTGTTATACTTAGAATACTTGAAACATGTGAATGCTTGATATATTTGGAATACTTGAATGCATAATATACTTAGGATACATGAACACTTGGAATGCTTGATACATTTGGATGCTTGGACACTTGAATGCTACAAAACATGAGATGCTTAAACAAAAGACTGATTGACCGTCGTGTGTTGACCTGTGTGTCAACCCCTACTAGTCATCAGTGAAACAGTGTTGATGCTTTAGACTTGTATGCATAAACTTTTGGACATTGTAAGACAGACTGTTGGCAGCCACGTGTTGACCTGTGTGTCAACCCCTACTAGTCATCAGTGTTCTTCTTTGTCAGAGTCATGTAAGACAGACTGATTGGCCGCAGCGTGTTGACCTGTGTGTCAACCCCTACTAGTCATTCAGTGTTCTTCTTGATTCATCCATGGTGATGACAAGTGACTAGACTGATTGAGTTCTTCAAGTTGACTTTGTGTTAACTTGAAGGTTTCTCTATCAAAACATGTCACAAGTCATAAATTGGATCATTATGGATGGATGTTGAACTCCTTAGGGTATTCAGCTGTCCATAATGGTGTCTATTAAACTTGATACTTATTCGTTGTGGAATCACTAGTGTGGAGTGAAACGCTTAATTATCATTAATAACAATATGTTAAGCAGCCTGGTATGTGGTGGGACGGTGGCTGGGGCTTGTCCCCAACATATGCCCTATATATAAGCATACTTGGTTGGATAGCATAGGTGGTTGTTAGTGAGGTTAAGGTTGTCATTTCGGGGGAAACAAAGTAAACATTGACAGGGAGACAAACGTTAAGAATCATATGTCATGAGATCAGAGTAGTTGGGATGAAATGCTTAAATATCATTAACAACAATATGTTAAGCAACCCGGTATGTGGTGGGACGGTGGCTGGGGCTTGTCCCCTACATATGCCCTATATATAAGCATACTTGGTTGAATAGCATAGGTGGTTGTTAGTGAGGTTAAGGTTGTCATTCAGGGAATCAAGGTAAACAATTACAGGGTAATCTAATTCAAAGAATCAAACATTGGGAATCAAACATTGTGGGAATCATACGGGTAGGATGAGACGCTTAATTATCATCAGGAACAATATATCATGTGGTTCAGTATATGGTGGGACGGTGGCTGGGGCTTGTCCCCTACATATGCCCTATATATAAGCATGCTGAATCAGATGGTATAGGTGGTTAATGGTGAGGTTAAGGTTGTCATTCAAAGGATTTTACAAACAATTTTACATAAAAACTACATGAACTCACCAACCATTGTGTTGACATTGTTTTATTACATGCTTTCTCAGGTGACGCACATGATTAAGCTAAGATTCAGGATTGCATACTAGGATGACCAGACATAGATCCTAGTTGACTTTTGAAGAAGCACATCTTTTGAGATCGATACGAATCTCTTTTTGCTATCTTATACAAATACAAGATAGATATATTTGATTCTTTTGAATAGGTTTACTTAGTTAAATTACCCAAAACTTGATATTTGTAATTTAACTTTGTAATCCTAGATGATGTTTTATTGTGCTTAATTATTCTTAACATTGATGCTATGTAAACAATATGATCATCACGATTATCATTCACGATATCGCGCTCCAGGAACCTTTCGCCCGACGGGGACTTCGATCCAACCCCGCCGGCTCGGGGTGTGACAGATTGGTATCAGAGCTCAACGTTATAGAGAATAATAGGTCACATACTTAAACGGTTTGGCCTAGACTATAACTTAGGGACCCTCATGTAGAGAACATAAGACTTAAGTTTGCATTGTGTTTTCTGCATTCGATCACTGCACTAACCAATATCTTTTGGTTATGATCAGAATGCCGCCCAGAAAAAAACCGACACCAATACCCACACCACAGACTTCTGCACCTCACTCTTCAACACCATCACCGCCTGATTCACCGCGCCTCCTCCTCCACATAGTCCTCCTCCGAATCCGAATGCAGCTTTAGTTCTGGACCATGCTACGGTTGCCTTGGCAACATTACTGAGTAGCCAGTTAACTAACCAGGTGAAGGATATTATTCCGGAGATGATCAACAGGATTCGAGACCACGGTAACAACTCCGGGCGTACTACGGGGGAAACTAGTGGAAACACTGGCGCTAAATCAGACTGTTCATACAAATCATTCGTAGGATGCAAACTGCCAAGCTTTAGCGGTGTTGAAGGAGCCTTTGGACTGATCCAAAGGCTAGAAAGGTTGGAGGCTACATTAGACCTAAGCAGTTGTCCGGAGAGACATAAGGTCCGCTATGCTGCTGGATCTTTCAATAAGCGTGCCCTAACTTGGTGGAACTCCCAGATAAATGCTCGAGGTAGGGATGAAGCATTAGCCATGCCTTGAGCAGAATTCAAAACCCTCTTGAGGAATGAATTCTGTCCTAAGCACGAACTACAGAACTTGGAAGTTGAACTCTCAAATCATGTGATGAAAGGAGCTGATCACATGGCATACACTACTCACTATCATGAATTGGTAGCCTTAGTACCTGATATGGTGCCAACACTGGAAAAGCGAATTGACCGATATGTAGGAGGATTACCATCCTGCATTCAGGGCATTGTACTTGTTGCAAACCCTGCAACCTTAGAATCTGCTATCTCCTTGTCAGCTAAACTTACTGATGTGATGGTAAAGTCCGGAGAATTGAAAGATGATTCGGACAAGACTAAGGAGAAACAACCAAAGAAGAAACAAAAGGCATCCAACAATATGAGATGCCCACACCACTCAATCAAGTTGCTGTAGTTTCTGCTAAATCTGCACGCAAACCTTACACTGGTGTACATCCTCAATGTGCACAATGTAAGTTTCATCATGCTGCCAATATACCATGTAGGCAGTGTATCAACTGTGGCCGAAAAGGCCATATGGCTCAACACTGTCGAACTTCACCGACCCCGGCTGTGAACAATGCTACTGTGGCAAAACCACCACCACAAAACCTTGGCAACTACAACAACAACAATCAGGGATGCTTTAACTGTGGAGAACTAGGTCATTTCTCCAGGAACTGCCCAAAAAGGGCACAACCGGGAAATCAAGTACCAAGGGGAAGAACTTTCATGATAGGAGCTCCTGTTGCACACCAAGACCCAGAAACGGGTACTGGTATGTGACACCCATTAACTCATAAAACTTCATTTTATTTTGATACTGATAAGAATAAGAAACTTATCTTCTTCCTATTTAGTAATAACCATATACATATTCCATGAGAACTTAGGAACTCTTTTATTGTTTAGAAACAATGAAAGAATCCTTAGTTAATGCATAGAACATACACAGGAAACCACCACTAACACTAAGGTTGTGCAACAATTGATGCTCGTATCATCAGTTCGTTTTGAACAATAATGTGTTAGAACCATGCAAAGAATTAGAAAGTCGTAACAGTAAGACAACTAATAGCAATAAGATTAGCAAAACTTCGAGGTCATGCATAAGAATCCCAAACACGACCCATATTTCATTTGGGTGCGTAGGGACATCACATCAAACAAAGATTTCCCACTCGTTATAAAGAAAGTAGTACCGATAATAACTTTTAAATTTCGGGACGAAATTTCTTTAACAAGGGGAGACTGTAACATCTGTGCTGGAATCTTTAACGGAACAGTGAACTGTACAGTAACTTGTACAGTAACTCAGATACAATCGAGGAGAAATATTTAGAAGCTATTAAAATTCGATGATGAACATAAACTATTACACTATGTTTCTGAAATTCTGATTTAAACCTCATGGTTTAAATAGTTAGAAACACATCAGACAATCATGAACAGATGCAAACATGCTTGATTTTGTGTTGTTAGGCTTAAACGTATGTGAGGATAACCAGAACAAAACCATAACAGTTGTTGTTACTGAATGCTAAACTAACGAACTATTCGTATAGGTGACGATTTGTACGAATAGATCTGATATTTTAACGATCTGAAACGATGATTTAAAAGTAGAAAACAAAATCAGAAAGTGAAACGTACGATCGTGTTCGTACAGTTAGCGCTCTGTACGAAGACGCACGTAAGTTACGTTTTCTGACGAAACAAAAACGATTCGAACGATAATAAATTTAAGGAAATATAATATTTCCTGTTTTACAATTTTGAAACTCATCAGAAATAAATTAAAACGAAACTATTTTAATTTAAGGCGCGTAAAGCTAAATACGTGATATTTAAACGCGTAAAAATAATAATTTACGACAAATTATTCAAGAATAATAATATTTAAAACATTTCTATAAATAATCACCCTCCTAATATTTAAAATAATGTCCTTTTTATTTAAGTACGAAATTTCACGCGTTACGATCCGGATACACAACGGAGACGAAAACCGAACAACCGAAACGAAACCGAATACCTTCGGTGTATATAAACGATGAAAGAACTAATTTCTTTCATTTCACACATCTCTCACTCTAAACTCTCTTTCACGAAATCTCTCTCTCTCTCTCTAAGTTCATCACCTTCAAATTATCATCACTCACTCGTTTGGAGACGAAATCGGACGTTCTTGGTGTCCACGCGTAGCTAGGAACGAGCTCTACACGGAAGTACAACTGATATGGGGTTTAACCCAGCCGATACTGAGGTATGGAAGCTTTAATGTTCGTGAAAAATAGGGTTTTCTATGTTGTTTTGACACACACACACTCAACCTATTTTTTTTTGGGTCGTGGATTCGAACCCCTAACCCTTCGAGGTCTTGGCTATATGTATCAACTGCATAGAGATTGATAAACAGCAGGTTCGAAACTTTCTGATGGAAAGGAACGTGTACAGGTTCGTGGGTTTGGGAGGCTGCCGAACCTTATGTTTTGTGAAGGTGATGGCCGAA
>SZYD01002221.1:0-35682 GCA_009363875.1 Mikania micrantha | reverse complement strand
TTTTCGCGTACCGCGAAGAGTCCCAAACACCATATCTTTGTGATTTTCTTCTTTTCGTGATTCTGGACAATCCGGAACTCTGTTTCACGCGGTTTTCACCCACGTTCATCATTTCTCGCATATTTTCAATTTGTAACAATTACAATCATTTTATTAGTGATTATTTCAAATTTGTGCATCATTAAAAACCGGTCGTTACAAATCTCCTCTCCTTACAAGGTTTCGTCTCGAAACCGCTTATACGTCAAAAAGAAAAGGATAAAATTTCCTCATTTCGTCTTCTGACTCCCACGTTGCATCAGATCCCTTCCTATTTCCATTGAACCTTCTCCTAGTCTAAGGACTTGTTTCTCAATTGTTTGACCTTTCGGTCTAATATAGCTACCGCTTTTCTACATAGTTCAACTTGTCATCAATTCCAAGTCTTCTAGTGGCACATAAGCCGATTCATCAGCTAAACATTTCTCAGATATGACACGTGAAAAGTATCATGTATACCACTCAGTTCTTCGGGTAGCTCAAGGCGATAAGCAACATTACCTATCCGAGCTATAATTTTGAATGGTCCAATAAAACGCGGGCTTAACTTCCCTCGTTTACGAAAACGAATTACACCCTTCCAAGGGGTAAACCTTTAACAGCACAAAGTCTCCCACTTGAAATTCAATTGGTCGTCTTCGTTTATCTGCATATGACTTTTGACGGTCTTGTGCCGCTTTCAAGTGAGCTCAAATTTGAACAATTCGCTGATTTGTAACTTTCAGTATTTCTTTATTTTCAAGCTCTCATGGTCCAACTTCTCCCCAGCAAACGGGAGTACGACATCGCCTTCCATATAACATTTCACATGGGGGCATTCCCAACCCAGAATGACAACTGTTGTTATATGAAAATTCCGCCAGAGGTAGATAGTTATCCCAACTACCTCCAAAATCAATAATACACGCTCGTAACATATCCTCCGGTGTCTGAATGGTCCGTTCACTTTGACCATCAGTCTGAGGATGATACGCCGTGGTCAACAACAGTTTAGTACCCAATTCCTCTTGAAAATTCTTCCAGAAATGAGAAGTGAATCGTGTGTCTCGATCGGACACAATCGTCACTGGTATCCCGTGACGCGACACTATTTCTTTCACATACACTTCAGCCATTTTCTCAGAAAGAATACGATTCACGAATAGGAATAAAATGAGCACTTTTAGTCAACCGATCCACAATGACCAAAATCGTATCATATCCCTTTCGGGTTTTTCGGGAGTTTAGTAATTAGGTCCATTGTGATGTGTTCCCATTTCCACATAGGAATCTCCAAAGGCTGAAATTTGCCATAAGGCTTTTGATGTTCAGCCTTTACTTGCAAACAAGTTAAACATTTTCCGACATATTTAACAATATCTCGTTTCATACCTGGCCACCAGTAATTTATCCGAAGGTCTCGATACATTTTAGTGGCTCCCGGATGAATAGAGTATTTTGATTTATGAGCCTCTTCCATCAAATCAGTTTTCAAAGAGCAAGTGGGAGGTATCCACACCCTACCCCATCTTGTTTAAATCGTGACTATCTTCCTCCATATTATGAGCATGCCCCTTAATTCGGTCTCGTTTCCAGTTTTCTTCTTTTAAAGCTTCAATTTGAGCTTCTTTAATTTGATCCACCAAATCAGAGGAAATCACAATCTTCATTGTTGTAACCCGAATGGGTTCATGTTCTTCTTTCCTACTCAAGGCATCCGCCACTACATTGGCTTTACCTGGATGATAGAGGATTTCACAATCATAATCCTTGATAGTTCTATCCAACGTCTTTGCCTCATATTTAATTCCTTCTATGTGAATAAATATTTCAGGCTCTAGTGATCAGTGTAAATTGTACATTTTACACCATACAAGTAATGCCTCCAGATTTTCAAGGCAAACACCACCGCTGCCAATGCTAGATCATGAGTAGGATAGTTTACTTCATGAACTTTCAGTTGCCTCGACACATAGGCAATCACTTTACCCCTTTGCATAAGAACACAACCAAGCCCAAGATAAGATGCATCAGAATACACCACAAAATCATCAGGTCCATCCGGTAGAGTTAATATCAGTGCCTGAGTTAACTTGAACTTGAGTTCATTAAAAGCTTTGCCTTGATCATCACCCCAAACAAATTTCACATCTTTTCTTGTCAGTTTAGTCAAAGGAGATGCAATTCTTGCAAAATCCTGTATAAACCTCCGATAATAACCGGCTAGACCAAGAAAACTTCTAATTTCAGTAGAAGTTTTAGGAGGACTCCACTTCATCACCGCTTGAACTTTCGAAGGTTCAACAAGTATGCCATCAGCACACACCACATGTCCCAAAAATTGGACTTCACGCAACCAAAATGCGCATTTAGAAAATTTGGCATATAGTTTCTCCTTACGCAAAGTTTCAAGGACTTCACGCAAATGACAAGCGTGATCACCCTCCTTTTTAGAATAAATAAGGATGTCATCGATAAAGACAATGACAGATCGATCCAACATTGGACGACACACTCAGTTCATCAGATCCATGAACGCAGTCGGTGCATTTGTCAACCCAAAGGACATCACAAGAAATTCATAATGACCGTAACGAGTACGAAAAGCAGTCTTGGGAATATCTTCCTCTTTAACCTTGAGTTGATGATAACACGAGCAAAGATCGATTTTAGAAAACCACGACGCTCCTTGCAACTGTGAAAAAGATCATCAATTCGAGGTAGAGGATATCGATTTTTCACAGTTACTTTGTTCAACTCTCTATAATCAATACACATTCTAAGGTTTCCGTCTTTCTTTTTAACAAAAAGAATTGGTGCACCCCACGGGGAGATACTCGGACAGATAAAGCCTTTATCTAAAAGATCTTGCAACTGTGTCATTAATTCTTTCATTTCAGATGGTGCTAACCGATATGGAGCTTTAGCCCCAAGAATGAGATCAATCTTAAACTCAACATCACTATCACAAGGAATTCCCGGTAAATCATCTGGAAATACATCAGGAAAATCCCTGACTACTGGAACATCATTAAGTTCATTTACCTCATTCCTTACATCAATAACATAAGCTAAGAATGACTGACCCCCATGGTTCATGTAATTCATAGCTGTAGCTAAGGAACACAATATGGTTCCACCTGTTTCTCTCCCTTAATACATACTTCATGACCACCCGGAGATATTAATCGAATAACCTTTCGGTTACATACAATGTTAGCTCCATATTTAGACAACCAATCCATACCAATCACAACATCAAATTCTCCCAAGTTCATTGGAATCAAATCCACCTCATAATCCTCACTATCAATAGTGAGTTTACATTTATGATAGATGTCATACACTAAGAAACTCTTAGAGTCAGCTATTTCTACCTTTAATGGATAAGGTAGCTTAGCTAGCACAAACGAATCATGATTCACAAATTTCATAGATATAAAAGAGCGACTAGCTCCAGAATCAAACAATATATAAGCAGGCAAGGAATTAATATGAAAAGTACATGTCACCACGTCTGAAGTGACTTTAGCCTCTCCGCCGCAATTTTGAAGGCTCTACCCTTTGGTGGGGTATTTCAACCTTCTTGCCACTACCTTGGGTCTTAAAAGACCCACCACTAGTACCTCCGTGACCTGCTCCCCTCAACTCTGGACACTCACTTTGTCGGTGTCCCGGTTTATAACAGTTGTAACACAGATTAAGTGCACTAGCACATTGAGAGGCAAGATGCCCCGGTTTGCCACATATATAGCACACCACTGACTGAAAATAACATTGCCCACTATGTTTCTTTCCACATTTTAAACAATGTTTAGCTTCTTTCAAAGAACTAAACTTTTTGAGTGGGCCAACAAATTTCCCCTTTTTAGAGGACCCCACGTCCCCCTCTATTTTTCGTTTTTCCCCATAGTCTTCTTGTCATTTTAACTCCAATTCACGCTCGTGAGCGCAGTCAATCAATTCAGATAAAGTTTCAAACTTTGATGGTATGAGGAACTCCTGGTACTTTGCATTCAACATACTATGGTACCTGTTAATCCACATTCGTTCAGTCCTAAGAAGATCAGGACAGAATTTGGCTTTATCAAAGAACACTGCAGTAATAGTGTCTATATCCTCCTCCTTGTGTCTCATATGTAAAAATTCCTCAGTAATTCTATCAATAGCAGCCTGAGGACAGAATCGTTTAAGGAACAATTCCTTAAATGCACCCTAAGTCAATTCCTTTATACCATCCCGACCCTTCTCCTTTCGGAGAAGTTCCCACCAAGGTTTTGCTCGTTCTTTCAATTGATTTCTAGTAAACATTACCTCATCAGATGGATCACAATGACACGTTTTAAACGTGCTTTCCATATCAGCTATCCACCTTTGGCTTAACAATGGATCCACTTCGCCTTTAAATTCCGCTGGCTTACAAGCCACAAATTCTTTGTAAGTAACCTTTTTAGAAGGTTTCTCCCACTTATTTCATCTTTAAGAGTTGCAAACTCTTCACTTATAAAATTTTTCAACGAAGCTTGTAATCCATCCAAACGAGTTGGTAAGGTAGCTTCAAATGCTTTAGCTACCTCCTCCCTCACCATTACTTGCAGTTCGGTGAGATGCCCCTCCTCATGCACTAACCCTTCAGGGTTATGTTCATCAGCCATTTTATGACTGAAATAATTTAAACATATCATTAGTTTACACATATATACTCACAATATATGCAAACCACATACTCGTCCTTAACGGACTTATACACTACATATTTTTGTGTCTTTATTGAATATTCACACTCTTATGAATTACTCAATTATATACGTATACAGACACAACTGTGATTTTCAACTAATCACATACCCCTAGTTCTAACACTTTACCAAATCTTCCATTTGCTAATATGAAATAATGTTCCTAAGGATACGTTCATATCGTGTATATGTTACTAAGCTGGCCAGGCATAGCAAGATCTGCACCATATACCCGTTTCCTTACATTCATTGTTTCACACAAGTTAGGAATATTGGTTTATAACAGAACAAGTCCTCATATCACACAACATTAAACAACAATTTATAGATACATCATACCTGGTGAGTTCGGCTTTGTGATCGGATTTCGGATCGAACGGCTCTTCTCATCTATCCAGAGCTCAATGGTCTGAGTTTAAGTGTTCATGACGCACTCAAATCCCTCAAACCTTTGGCTCTGATACCAACCTGTGACACCCACTGTCACTTTCATGTCACATTCGGACATTTTACACCAATATTTAATAAATTACGTTAGGTCCCATTAAAAACTTTCGTGTTTTATACACCTGTAAACATACTATTTACTAACATTAGCTAAAACAAAATTAACGTATGTCTACATACTCCACATAACATTTATTACACAAAAGTTACACAACTTTTTGGTTATTAAAGTTTAAAACCATCATACGAGCCTTCGTTCGATTCCCGATCACCATCACCGCTCACCTGACTCCTTAGTACCTGTAAACACCACATTTAAAATCACCATTAGTTCGTTAGAACTAAGTAAGATTACCTCACTATTCCACCCAATGTATTTCATAATATCATATGGATACACCAATGAGGTTTCAAATAAAATTTGACAACAGTCAACCACATACAAAAAGATTTACTAACGGTTCGTTTTCAACCAAAACCTCATTATAAATCCCATTCATGATCAATCATTATACTTTAACATAACACGGATATAAATACACAAAACTCCACTTGTGCATCATATTTCACAAAAATCACAATTTATAATTTGACTCTTGAATTACAAATGTCAATCCCTTTATAGGTCATGTAATGTTCACACATCTTGTGAATCCATTAAATTGGAATTGCAAGTCTTATGTTCACACACCTTGTGAATCAAACATGCACATTACCAATCCACCATTTGTTCACACACCTTGTGAATCAATTACATTGGAATAGCAAGTCTTATGTTCACACACCTTGTGAATCAATTACATTGGAATCGCAAGTCCCATGTTCACACACCTTGTGAATCAAAACATGCACATTACCAATTTAACATCTACACATTCGTAGATCAACACATGTTCACACACCTTTTGAATCATGCAACAACAATGACCACAATAATTTATTTTCATATCAACCAAATCAACGAATCATGTATATATTCTAAATGCACAATTACTTGTAGTGTGGACTCACCCAGTCCTTTAACTACAAGTTTAATCAATTAGGTAACTTACCTCGCTTTGGAGAGTTATCAACAATCTCAAACTCTTTCCCAGGCCTTCTAGAACTAGATTCACCTCCTTTTCCTATTATATATTCACATATAACAGGATTTAACAACGTGAACACACAACTTGTGTTATTTATATATCTAATTCATTTGACCTATTTTATTTTTTTCATATTCAATCAAACCTCGTTGAGGCTTTTATCAACAATCTATGTGTATAAATTAATCTACACATGTTCTTAATCATGTTCAACTTATTAAAACTTCATATTTTGAAATCCGTTCTTGACTTTCTTTATCCACACCTAGTTGCAACTCATATGTATACAACTAGTTTCAATACACCCAATACCCATACATGTTGATTCAAACTCATTTGAATCCCATTTATTAGTATGTGGTATTCAGAAGTCAAGTCATTATTTATAATTAGCATATCATGCTAAAATCATCAACTTTCAAATTTCAACATTTAATCCACATCTAATTTCGAGTTATCATTCCTAGGATTGATCCAAAGCCATCACAAGTATGATTTAGTCATTCCACTAGTTATCATGCTTAATAGAATGAGTGTCATGACAACCGGACATTATAACGGATCCAAATCAAAATTTCACCGTTAAAGTATCTAGTTCTTAATTTCTAATCATCTCTAGTCATCCTATAACGCTAAAAACTCAATTTAATCCGTAGATTATCAAAATTAATAGGATAAAACGAATTGTTACCCTTCGAACGGATTTCTGATTGAAATCTGACGATCCAGACTTGCTGAAACAATCCCTGGTTCGATCTGGATGATCCGGTAACTTGAAAACTGATTTTGGGTGACAAAATTTCGTATATGTGTGTGTTTATGGTGAACAAATTCGAGGATGAAGAAAACTGAATTTTCTACGTGAAAATCTGATAAAAATCAAGAATCTGCTGAACCGCCTCACCCGTCGCGTACCGCGAAGAAATCCGGAGTTCTCAGATATTTTTGGTCCTTCGCGTACCGCGAAGAGGGGCTCAAGAGCTTTTCGCGTACCGCGAAGAGTCCCAAACACCATATCTTTGTGATTTTCTTCTTTTCGTGATTCTGGACAATCCGGAACTCTGTTTCACGCATGGTTTTCACCTACGTTCATCATTTCTCGCATATTTTCAATTTGTAACAATTATAATCATTTTATTAGTGATTATTTCAAATTTGTGCGATCATTAAAAACCTGTCGTTACAATCAGCCTCCATCCGAATACCAGGAGCTGTTCTAGCATGGAATTACGCTTCTAAGGTAGTGTTTTAGGCCTTGAGAACATTTATCATTTTGTTATGTCATGTATTCTTTGAACATCTTTAATCGTTTCTGCAAACTTTAAATTATGTTATTTTGAAGACTATTTTATTAACGTTTCCGCAACTTATGAACTTTAATTGTTTTGATAACCTACGCATTAAACTTCCGCAACTCTGATTTTACTAAACCGTTTTATCCAAGTTATTGGATGTACGTATGAAACCATACATGTAGGTCTCGCAACTGCGTGACCGGAGACTGCAATCCTGCCAGATCAGTCGTGTTCACGCCCTCGTTCAGGCCGGGAAGGTCGGGGTGCGACACGTCTTTAGGCCGAAACACACACTTTCAACCATTCTTCAATTTTTCTTGGACCAAATCATTTCTTTTGCTGATATTTCTTCTTGAGATCATCACAGGTACTTGTGGATCCAAGATAAACAATTTTGTCCATGGATTGGTTGAGAACAGAACTAGATTTAGGGTTTTAGGGTTCTAAACCATCGCCACTCAATAAATGTTAAAATAGAACTCTAAATCACTTAATATGCTCATTAAAAACCTTAATCGGTTTGTTTCGAATGTATTGGTACCATTTTGATGGATTGATTTTAATTTTTTTCAAATGGAATTTGAAAGTCTTACAGCCGAACGAATGAACCCATTCGGCAGTTAAGAGCCGACCGAATGAACTCAGCGATCGAATGGAGTCATACGGCCGAATGAACCTCATTCGGTCTCTACTCTCACTTTCGCTGTTCATACGGTTGACTAGCCTCATTCGCTGTTTCTTATGTTAACCAAGTCCTTTCGGTCAACTTGTTCATTCGCCCTAGGGTCATTCGGCCAGATCAGTCTCATTCGCTCAAATGTTACACTTGTAAATTTTCTGATTTGATTCAGTTGTTAACTGATTTGTACTGACACATTAATTTCTTTGTTTTTCAGTATGGCTAGATATATATCAGTGACCAAGAACAACATCTGCGCTCATCTGGATCTCACCACGGCGAATGCCCGACACTTTACTGAGATTATTACTTTCTTGAGGCATTCGAGGATCTTTGCTGCCATATCTATTGTCCATGTGCCATATCAGTCACATCAGCAGGATTTCTGGAGATCTGCTGATATTGATTGCGAGGTTGAGCCACCGGTTATTAGGGGCTAGGTGCAGGGTCATGGCATTGTTATTTCTGTTGAGCATATCAGGAGGATATGTGGCTTTCAGGATGCACCGGACCAGCCCATTCTACTTGATCGCTATCTAGTTCATGGATGCTTTATGCGATGCAAGTATGACAGTGATCTGGGAGTTGGGATACTCAACAAGGCTTTTCTGTCTCCGCAGTTCAAGTACCTTGCACTTGTACTTATACACTGCTTGGGTTCTAGGAGAGGTGGATTCGATGATCTATGGGAGACTATTCAGTGTGCCTTTGTCGCCCTGGTGTTGAACCTGCCCTTTAATTTTTCTGAGATGATCTTTACCCACATGAAGGAGAATGTGGTGCTCAAGGGTGATAAGAAGTTTCTTATGTACCCTCGGTTTCTACAGCAGATATTTCATGCTCAGGTGCCTGACTTGCCGAAGACCAACACTGATATCCTTCGATTAGAGCACATGAATGATATCACTCTCAACAGAGTGATGTCATACAGAAGGAAGGAGAGGAAGCCTCCTGTTCCTTCATTATTCGGTCATCTTCAGAGACCAGATTATGTTGCTCCTAGTGGCAGGAAGTGGAGGCATGATGACTCAGATTCTGACATAGAGGATATTGTAGTTCCTGGTGATGATGGAGATGATGGTGCTGGTGATGTAGGTGGTGGTGAGGCTAGAGTTAGTTTTGGTGTGACTGGTGTTACAGTTGGTGTTATTTCTGTTGCTGATGGGGGTGTGGGAAGTTCTGGAGCTGGTAACGATGATGTGGATGTAGATGCACTATTAGACTTGGATTTTATGGCTACTACTCAGACCACTGCATCTACACCACTAGATATGACAGGCACCACCCCAGCTGAAGATAGAGATGATTCAGAGGAATCAGGTGATGATGGTGGTGAGGCTGAAGGTGAAAGGGCCCTGAAAGCTCAGACTCTAAGGATACTCTGGATGAGTTTGAGAGTGTTTGGATAGGAGGAAGACTGGTGAAGAAAAGGAAGAGACGAAGTGAAACAGAGCTTGAGGAGATTCATGATCCGTCTTTCATTCCTAAGTTTGATTTGTCTTCTCCTCCCCATACTTCTATAGTTTCTTCCACTGCAACTGTGACTGTTGCTGCTACCGTTGCTCACGCCACATCTTCTCCATCTGGCAAGAGGAGAAGGACTAGGTTCGTTCTTCAGAGGAGGTCAGGTCAAGGGCTATTCCCTCTCGTACTACTGTTGCCCCTCTGACATCCTCTGGTGTTCGTGCTCCTATCTACACTATTGCTTCCACTGGTCCTTCCGTCACACGAGCTGATACGATTATACCTACTGTTTCAGTTTTTGAGCTGTTTACACTGAACAGTATGGTCCTCAAGTTGATGGAGAGGAATCTGGAGCAAGAACAGAGGAACAGAGAGCAAGAACAGGTGATTGCTCAGCTCACACAAAGGGTAAATGATCAAGATACTTTAATACTCCATGCTGCTGATCAACGAGCAAATCTGAGAGCAAGATCTGCTCAACAAGAGGAGCAACCACTCAAGTATATAGATGAGCACAACCAGCTGGCTTTGACTGCCTCTGGTTTCAGTGACCAGATTATGAATCTTGAAGCAGAGAATGCCCGACTTCTAGAACTGGTTGAAAGTTTTAAAGAAGGCACTCCAAGGATAGAAGGTACTGAAGCCCACTCCGATGATTCAGAAAAAGAAGAAGAAGAAGAAGAAGAAGATGATGATGAGGAAGAAGATGAAGAGTCTGATGAGGAGAAAGTTGATTATGAAGATTCAGATAAAGGTGATGAATCTGATAATGATGAAGATGGATCAGGGAGTGGGTCTGCAAGTTCCTGAAGTTCAGATGCAGCAGATGAGCAGGCCCCTCCCCCTGAGATCCGAACCAAAACCAAGCACAATAAGAGTGCTAAGGCTCCTCCTCCACCTCCTCCTACTCAGACAGATGATCCAAAAGCTACTGAGGATGTCGAAGCTGTGCCTTTGAGACGTTGACTAGATGAGACGTTGACTGGATGAGACGTTGACTATGATTCTAGACGCTCAAGGTATTATACAGCACTCGGTTATCTATGATAAGGAGGAAGGAGAGATTATACACTGCTTAACCAAGGAGCAGATTGCAGAGCTGTCCAGGCTAAATCCTGATGAGGTTGTGATTGATGACACCTCAGCTCCTGTTTTTGATGTGCCTTCTCCTGAGATATTTGATGACATTGTCGAGGTTATCCTGAAGGACATCACTGAGGAAGAGACTACAAAGTACACTTCAGCTAAGGACGAGCTACCAACTTTTACTGACCTTTTTGGACAAGCCACTGAAGAGGAACTGAATAGAAATGTAGAAGAAATGGTCAGTGGTGGTGAGTCTTCAGCAGAAGACATTCAGCAAAGGAAAGAAGAGTGTAAAGCTTATTGGGAGACCTTGAAGAAGGAAAGTACTGTGAAGATGCCAGCAACTCATACCAAAGTCTATATGCCAAAAGGCTATAAGGCTGGAGGTCAAATCATTAGCTGGGCATACTTTCATGATATTCAGTGCTATGCTGTCAAGAGAGAACGAGGAATTCAGTACTTCAATCATCCACATGATTTCAAGACGATGCCAGGATTCGAAGTCAATCAACTTGCACGCCTGAAGATGCTATACAGTGAAGACTCAGGGATGTCTGCTTGGTTCTCGAGACAGATACAGTATGAGTATAGGAAGAGATGGGTAAATTTCAGGCCTTAGCAACCTGAAAGATATTACTTACCTGAGATTGATGGAGATACCCGCAAGCACAAAGTTATCCAGAAGTGGCTCCCTCCAAAAGTCATGAAGAAGATTCCTTTGAGGAAGATGCGTCAAGACTTTTTGGAAGGCTTCCGATGGTGGTACTATGATGGGCGTACTGGAGAAGCTGTGATAGTGCTCTGCAAAGAAAAGACGTGGGAGACTGAAAGTATATTTGACCCGATGTGGTTGACAAATCTGTCACACAGCGACGTCAAATCTCTTTACATGCACCAGATTTTCTTTGATGTAGAAAACTTGGAACTTGCATTACAGTTTATGAGAGTACTCCGAATCTGTATGCTTTTTGGGATTCATGCTGGAACAATGGAAGGCCATATCAGACAAGTACTTCAAGAAGGATGCTGCAAAATAAGGAACTAGGTCCAAGGGTGAGTATGTTGGTGCACAAATGTCCCTAGTTCAGTTTTGTATGATCTATTGATGTATAAAGTTTATATCATTAATGAAATCAGTATTTCTATCTTGTTCTTATTGTTTAGTCAAGTTTATATGTGTTTGATTATGTTTAAATTTGATTATATATGTTTATAGACCCATTCGGCGAATGACTCAGAGAATGAAGTCTTTCGGCCGAATGAACGCCTACAGAATGACTAAGGCGATCGAATGAGTCACCCGCATGACTCATTCAGTGGACCTGGCTCATTCGGCTGAGTCATTTGCCGAATGAGTTGCTTCGGCCACTCACTCCGCCGAATGAGTACAGTCTATAAATACCAACCCAAACAGATTCAAACCTAACCTTTCCGAGCCCTCATTCTTCCCAGGGCAATCTAGTGTCAAACCCTAGAAGTTTTGAGCGGTTCTTGTTGTCCAAGTTCGATCCTCAACCCGTGGTGTTCGATCCAGCTTCAAACGTTCATCCTTCACCTTCGGATCACCACGGTTGCTGTTGGTTTCGATTGGAAAACCCCGGAATGGGATTCCACACTATTCCAGAGGCTGTCTAGCAGATCTCCATTGGAACCGGGCTGTTTCCGGGCTCTTAGTAGGTGCCACAGTCCGAAGGGACGAGCCTTCGTGATCGGGGCTAAGGAGGCCAGAAGGGATCCCAACCTTGCAATAGGTACGTACCTCCTAAACGATCATTACGCTGTTGTATTGTTTGACACTGGAGCTTAGAAAAGTTTTATATCTTCTAAGGATTTTAGTGAGATGCTTGCCATAACCCCAACACACTTAGGGGTTGAATACACTGTAGAGCTAATTGATGGGAAACTGATTGTAACTAAAAACATTCTGAAAGAATGCACTTTAGAAATAGCAAACCATAAGTTCAAGATTGACCTCATGCCAGTCACACTAGGCAGTTTTGACGTTGTAGTGGGCATGGATTGGTTGTCTGAAAACCAAGCTGAGATAGTTTGCCACGATAAGATTGTGCGAATACCTCTCTCTAGTGGAGAAACCTTAAACATCAATGGCGAAAGGATCGACACTCCTCTGAATATCATCGCGTGCATGAAAGCTCACAAATGCCTTCGAAAGGGATACACAGCTATACTGGAGCTTATCACCGACAAGACCGAAGAAGAAAAGAAAATAGAAGACATCCCAGTCGTATGCGCCTATCCCGACGTATTCCCTAAGGATCTACCAGGATTACTACCACATCGACGTGTGGAGTTCCACAAAGATCTCGCGCCGGGAGCAGTACCTATCGCACGAGCACCCTATCAAATTGCACCTTCGAAGATGCAAAAACTGTCCAACCAACTGCAAGAGCTGTTGGACAAGAGTTTCATTACACCAAGCTTCTCACCGTGGAGAGCACCTATTTTTTTCGTAAAGAAGAAATATGGCACGTTCCGTATGTGCATCGACTATCAGGAACTGAACAAAGTGGCAATCAAGAACCGTTACCCCTTACCTCGCATTGACGATCTGTTCGGTTAGCAGCAACGACCGAGTTACTACTCCAAGATCAATTTGTGATTTGGGTACCATCAACTGAGAATTCAAGAAGAAGATATCCCAAAGACAACTTTCCGCACTCGGTATGGCCATTACTAGTTTTTGGTCATGCCATTTGGGCTAACTAATGCACCCGTAGTATTCATGGATCTCATGAATAGAGTGTGTAAACCCTACCTGGATAAGTTTATCAATGTCTTTATAGATGATATTCTCATCTACTCCAAAACCCAGGAGGAAGACAAAGAGCATCTTCAATTGGCTCTTGAACTTTTACGACAGGAGAAGCTGTATGCTAAACTCTTCAAATGCGACTTCTGAATTCGAGAAGTCCAATTCTTTGGTCATGTTATTATTGAACAAGGGATTCATGTGGATAAATCCAAGATAGAGGCTATCAAGAACTGGGAAGCACCAAAGACCCCAACTGAAGTGCGACAGTTCCTAGGCTTGGCAGGTAATTATCAACGATTTATAGAAGGATTTTCCAAAATTCCCCAACCACGTACAGCCTTAACCCATAAAGACAAGAAATATCTCTAGACTGACAAGCAAGAAGCTACATTTCAACTTCTCAAGCAGAAGCTCTGTAGTGCACCTATCTTGTCTATTCCTGATGAAACAGACGACTTCGTAGTATACTACGATGCTTCGATACAAGGACTCGGCTGCGTGCTGATGCAGCGAGAGAAGGTGATCGCATATGCTTCTCGACAATTGTAGGTTCACGAGAAGAATTACACCACCCACGACTTGGAACTTGGATCCGTGGTATTCGCACTCAAGATCTGGAGACTACCTGTATGGTACAAAGTGTACGATATACACTGATAACAAGAGTCTCCAGCACATATTCGAGCAGAAGGAACTGAACATGCGACAGCGTCGCTGGCTCGAACTACTAAACGACTACGAGTATGCTATCAAATATCTCCTGGGAAAGCCAATGTAGTGGCCGATGCCCTAAGCCGGAAGAATACCTCGAAACCCAAGAGGGTGCGAGCTCTACAACTCACCATTCATCCCAATCTCCCTAAACAGATACGTAATGCCCAAGTTGAGGCATTGAAAGAAGAAAAATTAGTGGCCTAATCACTAAGGGGAATGGAGAAACATCGTGAAGTAAAAGCCAATGGCTTACACTATTTCATGGAATGCGTCTGGGTTCCACACCACGGAAGCTTAGGACACCTTGTGATGGACGAAGCTCACAAGTCCAGGTATTCCATTCACCCTGGGTCTGATAAGATGTATCATGATCTGAAAGTCTTCTGTTAGTGGCCAAACATGAAAGCTGATATCGCCACATATGTGAGCAAATGCTTGACTTGAGCCAAAGTCAGGGTTGAGTACCAGAAACCATCTGGATTACTCACACAACGTGAGATCTCCATATGGAAGTGATAACAAATCTCTATGGACTTCATTACCAAATTACCCATTACTCCTAGTGGATGTGACATATTCTGGGTAATTGTGGATCGACTGGCCAAGTCAGCACACTTCCTTGCGAACAAGAAAAATAACAAAATGGAAAAGTTAGCCGGAATCTACGTTAAGGAAGTAGTCTCGCGTCATGGAGTGCCAATCTCCATCATCTCAGATCGGGACGCCAGATTTACTTCGAATTTCTGGAAATCATTGCAAAAGTCGCTTGGAACGAGGTTGGATATGAGTACAGCATACCACCCACAAACTGATGGCCAGAGTGATCGCATGATACAAACTCTCGAAGACATGCTACGAGCGTGGGTAGTAGACTTCGACAACAACTGGGAAACTCACCTACCGATGGTAGAGTTCTCCTACAACAAAAGCTATCATATGAGCATCAATGCAGCGCCTTTTGTGGCACTCTATGGTAGGAAATGCCGATCACCCATCTGCTGGGCGGAAGTGGGTGACAGCCAACTCACAGGCCCAGAACTCGTACATAAAACTACGGAGAAAATCGAACAAACCAGAAACCGCATGGCAGCAGCTCGTGATCGTCAAAAGAGCTATGCCGACAAACGCCGAAAGCCTCTAGAATTTCAGGTAGGAGATAAAGTCCTTTTGAAAGTTATTCGTTTTGGGAAAAGAGGCAAACTGAACCCACGGTATATTGGATCGTTTGAGATCCTGAAGAGGATTGGTCCAGTGGCGTACCAACTCAACCTACCTGCCGAACTCGATGGAGTTCACAACGTATTTCATGTCTCGAACCTGAAGAAATGTTTATCTGATGAGACACATGTGATTCCACTGGATGAGATCCAGGTGGATGAACAGCTACGGTTTGTGGAAGAGCCGGTAGAGATCATGGACTGTGAGGTCAAGAAACTCAAACAGAGTCGGATTCCAATTATCAAAGTCCGATGGAACTCGAAATGCGGACCTGAATTATCGTGGGAACGCGAAGATCAGATGATGCGAAAATATCCCCACCTCTTCAAACAGACAACGTCGAACGCTGACATCAACGAATAAATTTTGGGATGAAATTTCCTTTCAACAAGGGATGATGTGATAACCAGAAAAATTTTGTTCCAGACACTACAACAACAACCAAATTTCGGGACGAAATTTCTTTCAATAAGGGGATGATGTGACACCCGGAAATTTCAGGTAAATTGCAACTTTTACAAATTAGCATTTCACATTCATACTTGTTGCATGTCATTTAATTAGGTTTAATTAGATGAGTTAAAAACAAGCAACTGCGAAACGATAGTTCGAGGAACTATCTAATTGTACATTGCACATTGGTTATGAAAACCAAATGTGGCAAACACAAACGCAAAACAATAATTTAGGGAATTATTGGATTGTGCATTACATGTTGATTATGAATAATCAAAAATGCGATCATATTGTAAAACACAAATACAAACGATCACCGATAATTCGAGGAATTATTGAAACACACACGAGTCTCACGAACGTTGGTGAACAAATAATTGAACAATAATTAAGCTCTATGGGAACCTAGAATAAGTTAAACAACGACAATAAGTCAAGAAAGGATGTTCGTAAACGCTAAAGAATCGAAAAACGAGCTTAAACACCAAAATTGGGCCAATTGGGCTCATTCTGCAAGCCAGGCGGTACGCCTAGGACTAATGTTTGGACCTAGGCGATACGCCATGCACCAGGCGATACGCCCAGAGTGCTCCTTCCACTCAGGGCGATGCGCGCGGATCAACCAGATGCCATTCGGATTATTTTAATCCAGGCACTACGCCTGGCCACGCGTGGGTACGCTAGGCGATACGTCTAGAAGCCGTAGATGCCAAAACCTCCTTAACACTCAACCGATCTCATTTTTCATCATTGCAATCCTATTTCTTCGGCCAGAGCACCTCTATCTCGAGCTTCTACCCCTACTTCTTCATCATTTCAATAGAAAACCTCCATTGTTGAGCTTGGAAGCCATGCGAGCTAGGAAGAGAAGCTTGGAACTTATCATCACCAACACACCACCACTTGAAGCCACTAAGAGCTCATTCCCAGCCACTTTTTGAGCAGCCAAGCCCCTATTCCAGCTTCATCTCAGTGCTCTATAGCTTTGTGAGGTAGTTTTGTGAGCTTATCTATAGTTAGATCATACATACAAGGGGTGAAAACCCACATGCATGAACATCCACCCACATGCAACTCCATGTGGCTCTTATACATGAAATTTGTTGGTCTTCTTGTGTATTTTTGATATAGATCTACTGATTTTAGAACATAGGATTGATGAGATTGAGTTTTGATAGGTTATTGTGTTGATTTTATAGAACTTGACATAAAAGGAAACTTTTATGTTGCATGTTGTAGATTTGTGATGATCTAGAGACATGTCTAGATGTTTTCAAATGCATATTGAAGTGTTTAGACACACATTTGGGTATTTGATTTTGTGAAAAACATGATTTTATAAAAACTTACTATATATGGAAACTTTTGTAAATCAAAAGAGGGGTTTTGATGCTTGAACATGTTTCGGTGATTTGTGATTATTGAAATATGTTTAAAAATGATTTTTAAGCATATTGGAAACTTTGATTTTTGAAAACGGACCTTTAAACGAATATATACTATTTTAGGAAACTTTATTTGGACAAAATGGAATAAATGGCAATTTATGCGCAAACAATGTATTTTAAGTATTTACATATGTTTTTAAAAACATACTAGATGTATTAAAATTGTGAAACGGGATTTCATAACCAAACTTTCCAAAAGGGAAACATTCCAAAAATAGTAATCTTTATGATTTCAACACGAAATGTGTGAAAGTGTTACGATTAGATTCGTATGATGTATGATGATGTCCTACGTGCGTGTTAAGATTCAATTAGCACATAAGTAAACTAAACACAACAAACGTGTCACCAACGATGCGTCGAGTCAACACAAGTCAACACCCACTCTATTGAGCACACCGACACTTGGAGTTGTATGGGATACAACACACCACAAAACACATACTCTCAACCTATACGATTATAGGTGCTCACTAGCAGGTTGCTAGCATTCGCGAGTTGCGAACACCACTTGAACCGGAACTGCTCTATCAGGTGAGTTCACGGTCCTCTTTGTATTTTCTACCTTTGGGGGAGAAAACATTGCATACAAACTGTTTTTGAACAACATACATACTTTTTGGTTACATTTGTACATGCTAATATCATGTATATGTATGTGTGGCACTCATCCACAAAACAGATAAGTCCTCAATAAACGCATCTCAAACCGTTAATAGGGCATGGCGCATAGCGTGGTAATTCTGAATAGTACTATTTGGGCCAGTGCAAAATTTACCAAACAACATTACCATTGTCTAGTTGGATGGACATGGTGGGAGGCAGCATGTTAGCTTCGGTTGCGAACCCGCATATGGTATAACAAATATTGACTAGCTATCAATGGATATTGCATTGTAATGAACTGTAGACCTGCAAACTCTAACTTTAAACATTTGATGTTTATTGCTGATATAAAACATGTACTCTCACCAGCCATTGTGTTGACCCTTTTACTCGCATGTTTTCTCAAGTAGCTAAGGCACGCGCACGAGCAAATATAGGATGCTAGGATGGAGTCCATGCGCATCTACTTTAATGTCTTAGACTATTAAATAATCAGTATCATTTTGTTATGATTATGTAATTGCTAAACAACTAAAACCGCTTCCGCAACTTATGAATTCGAATTGTTTCTTAAGATCTTATTCATTAACTTCCACAACTCTGATTTTATAAAACTTTTTTGTCCAAGTATTTGGTTGTACGTATGCAACCAGACATGTAGGTCTCGCAACTGTATGACCGAAGACTTTGATCCTGACATTGCATCGCGCCCTCGGGAAGGGCGGGAAGGCTGGGGTGCGACACTAACCATTTCAACTTTTCACATTTAATGTATAATTTCAAAAATTCATTTCATTTGTATTATTAAAGTGTTTAGAGATGCAAAAAATGTCCCTTTATTTAATTTTTTAAATGTTAAAAATTAATATTATTTGAATATCTATTTTTTCTTATTGATTATTTTACAATGTGCGACAATTTGCAATTTTCATGTTAGAATCATACCTCGAAAATAAAGAAAATGAGTGTAAGCGAAATTACGAAACAAGGCTCCGATTTCAAGATACACAGTCGAATATAAAGTTAAATAAGAGATCAGATATTTTGAACTTTTCAGATCTTGAAATTATAACCATTGGAAAGAGCTCGAAAAATCGTGAACGTGGGCGAAAACCGCACGTAAAACGGAGTTCGTATGCTCAAGTTATCGCGAAAACAAGAAACCAGTCAGATTGCACGCCACGTGGCACCACGTGTTGACACGTAGCAAACATGCAACATATTGCTTTCGGGCGTACCACCCCGAGCCAAACTCTGGGGCTAGGCAATCACCAGATTTCAATTCTGGTCTCGAAATTTTACAAGCTCTCAAATCCCAACCCTACACATCCAAATACTCACATTTAACCCCTCCAATCATCTAGTGTTCAACGGGAGGTGCTACCGAACTTCCGTAAGGTAAAAGTCTCGATTTGTTATGATGCTTGTTTTAGATCTTATTATTATTATATAATAGGATTATGTTTAATTGTTTGGTTTAAATCAAAAACACGTCGAGGTTCAGCCCGACTAACTTTTGGGAAACAAACAATTATAAGAAGAGATTATGCCCAATTGTTATCAGAAAACTTAAGAAATATAAGTCGAGGTTCTGCTCGACTTAAAACCTGAAAGCCTCACTTTTATAAACATAAATTCTGTCCAAAACAAGTATACGAAATCTCAGTTTTATAAGCCGTTATAATGTCCGATTATCATGAAACCATATCATATATCATAGTGGTTTTAACCATTTGATTATAACAATGGTTGTGTTTGTCTTGATCATTCTTTGGAATGATCGATGACAAGGATTACCTATTCCTAAACCTGGATCCATCGAGAAACTGTTTTGGTAATATAATCAACAACCATACAAATTTGATTAATCTGAGAATGTCCTGATTAATTCAACAAGACGCAGTTAGCACACTTTTTGCGATATTAAGTTAAGGAAATTGATTAAATATTTGAGATAAGACTGATGACTTGAGTTGTAATGTCCTTGACATTGAGCGTCAAGGAAAGTTCTGAGAGTTAGATGAAGCTTAAGTAACTCATAGAACTCTAATAACATACAGGTTTAGAGTTCAAGAACTAGTGATACGAACGTTGTGCATTGTTATGGATTTGAATCAACTCAGGTGCGTTCAAGAACCCTTTTCTGTATTTTGGTTTTTGAAACTCGGGGAATGAGAAAACATAATTACCTGTTTGAAACATTCTGATTTTTTTGAAACTATATATGCCTTTAATATGTTATAAGAAACATGAAACCTGATTGGATCAGGTGAAATCTTGAAACCCTTTTGTTACATTTGTGAAACATGAAACCTGATTGGATCAGGTGGAACTCTGAAACGCTTTCGATACATTTTGTGAAACATGAAACTTGATTTTTATTATGTGAAACGCTGAAACACTTTTGAACCACTCTGTGAAAAGTAAAAACGAAATCGTTGTAAAACATTTGGTTGAAACACGTGACAGTAGGGAGAAACATATGACCGAGCTTGTCATTATTTCACGGGTTACACATTTGTCGCTAAGTCCCCTATTCTATAACCGTTAACCGCGGGGGCGTGTTTATTTAGAATAGATTCTATTTGTGATTGGCAATCCACGCCTGTGGTTCGTAGCTAAAACAACGACCGGTTGTCGAGCGAGCGATCAATAAGGCTAAAACACACAATGTTTTGCGACAAGGACATTGGGAAGGGGCAAACACTGAACTCGTCAGCTTGGTTACGGTAGCCCAGGAGTTATAATTGGACAGATGGTCGGGAACTAAACACGACATTGTTGGAAGGAACAATGTTCGCACTGGATACCAATGTTTTACACCCAGTTTGGGACATAAATATTATTTAACTCTTTTTATGCAAACATTTGATTCGTTTGGAATTCATTACATACATTTTTGACAAATAAACTTATGAACAAACCAGCGATATGCTAATTGTTTAAAATCATGTTTTCTCAGATTCATAGTGATACGGGGGGTGGAGCTGGGAGCTCAATCTTCGGAGACATATAGTAGAGTGTATGAGAAATAGACTCAACAGTGTGATACACAACATAGTATATATGTGTAAAAGCACATATGTGTGAAACTCAGTTAAAACTGTTATTACATTAGGCTTGTGGCTAATGTAGTTGTAACATTACTCTATAATATAGAAACATATGTGTTGTTGTTGTAAACAATGACTGTGAAACCTTGAAAGTCACACGGTACGCTTCCGCAACGACAAGCGTGTGACAGATTGGTATCAGAGCCGTTGGTTTATAGTGAATTAGGTTGCATGACTAAGACCTAATCTATAGCCTTGTGACTCTAACATGAAACAATAATGTTGCATGTTCAGAAACATGACGGGAGGACGACCAAGGCCAAATCCGCAGGATAATCCAATAAGTAAATCTGCAAGAAGACCTGCATGGCAATCCTGAATCTGAGCAAACTTCTACCTCGGTGGAGATGGATCAGCTCTTAAATAAACGAGTGGCTGATGCTATGGCTACCTACAAAAATCAACAGCACATAGGAGAGGGGGAATCCGGTGCCATTGGCAACAATGCCGGAGGCGGAAGGGGAGCTGTAAGTGGAAATGGTGCCATAGGAGCCAGTGCGGCTGCTTGAAGCACTGGATCTGCACCAAAGGCATGTTCTTACAAAGATTTCTTGAACTGCCAACATCTTAGCTTTAATGGAACCGATGGAGCCATTGCATAGATCCAATGGTACGAAAATATGGAAACAGTATTCCATGTCAGTAATTTCCCTAAAGAATGCCGAGTCAAGTATGCCACATGTACTCTGAATGGATCAGCTCTTACATGGTGAAACAACCATGTTCAAGGTTTAGGCATTGATGAAGCCTACCAGATTCCCTGGTTAATACTGAAACAAATGATGATGAATGAATATTGCCCACGAAGCGAGATCCAAAAAATGGAAGAAGAATTCTATAACCTGAAACTGCAAGGGAGTGACATTGCCAGTTATACTACTAGATTTCATGAGCTGGCACAACTTTTCCCAATGATGGTCACTCCTGAGTACAAGCGAATAGAGCAGTATCTGATAGGGATTCCTCCAAGTATTGAAGATATGGTGACTTCTTCTAAGCCATATACCATTCAAAGTGCAATTCGGTTGGCTCATCGCCTGATTGATCAGGCAGTTCGTCGTGGAATGTTCGGGACAAAGGTACTTGAGGAAAAGCATAACATTGGTAACAAACATAAATGGAATGGCAATCCCCCGAATCAATCACAAAAGAAACCGACTCAGGTTAGAGTTAACACCGCTGTGACAACTGATAATAAATCTTACGTTGGAAAACTTCCCAAGTGTGAAAAATGTGGGTACCATCATGAGGGTGAATGTAGGCCCTTCATGTGTAACAGATGTGGAATACGTGGACATTTAGCAAGGAATTGTAGAGCTCTTGTACCTACATAGGTGACAGTTAGAAATAGGGATAATAGGGGTTGTTTTGAATATGGAGTAGTAGGTCATCTTAAGAAGAATTGCCCAAAGCTAGCAAATCAAGGTGGCAACAATGCTCGGGGTAGGGCCTTTGTTATTGCAGCCGGAGACGCCAATCGAGATCCAAACCTAGTGACGGGTATGTTCTTTGTCAATAATCATTATGCTTCTGTCCTATTTGATACTGGGGCAGATAAGAGCTTTAAGTCAACCGAATTTAGCATGTTAATTGGAACTAATCCAACTGCTCTGCACGATAGATACACAATAGAACTAGCTAACGGAAAACTGATAGAAACTAGTGAGATAATTCAAGGTTGTTCGCTACAGCTAGGAGATTATGCTTTTGCAATAGATTTTTTATCGGTGAATCTAGGAAGTTTCGACGTAGTTGTCGGCATTGACTGATTCCAAAAATAACGTAGAAATTGTATGATGTCAGAAGGTGATCCGCATTCCACTCCCAAGATGCAGGATTAACTGGATAAAGGTTTCATAAGACCAAGCTTCTCACCGTGGGGAGCACCTGTCATGTTCGTGAAGAAGAAAGATGGAACCTTTAGGATGTGCATCGACTACTGAGAATTGAACAAGCTGACAGTTAAGAATCGGTGTCTGCTACCAAGGATAGATGATTTATTCGACCAGCTGCAAGGTTCCAGTTTCTATTCAAAGATCGACCTGCGTTCAGGATACCACCAGCTAAGGGTCAAGGACGAAGATGTTCCAATCACTGCCTTTAGAACCCGATATGGCCATTATGAGTTTTTGGTTATGCTGTTGGGATTGGCGAATGCCCCGGGGGTTTTTATGGACCTTATGAATAGCATCTGTAAACCGTACTTGGATAAATTTGTCATTGTGTTTATCGACGATATACTTATTTATTCCAAAACCAAAGAAGATCATGAGTAACACCTAAGGCTTATTTTGGAGTTACTAAGGAACGAAAAACTGTATACCAAGTTTTCCAAATGTGAATTTTGAATGAGAGAAGTACAATTCCTTGTGCGTGTAATTAATTAAAAAGGCATACATGTTGATCCTGCCAAGATTGAATCAATCAAGAATTGGAATGCACCCAAGACCCCGACGGAAGTACGTCAATTTCTCGGCTTAGCAGGATATTATAGAAGATTCATTGAAGGTTTCTCCAAGATAGCTTTACCATTGACTACATTGACGCAAAAGGATAAGAAATTTGAATGGAGCAACAAGCAAGAGGCAACATTTCAATTGTTAAAGCAAAAACTATGCAGTGCACCTATTTTATCACTACCTAAAGGAACGGATGATTTTGTAGTGTACTGCGATGCATCATATCAAGGACTGGGTTGTGTACTGATGCAGAAAGACAAAGCCATTGCATACGCATCCCAGCAGCTCAAAACACATGAGAAGAACTACACTACGCATGATTTGGAATTAGGAGTTGTAGTGTTCGCACTCAAAATCTGGAGATACAACCTTTATGGTACAAAGTGTACTATTTACGCTGACCATAAAAGTCTCTCCAGCATATCTTCGATCAAAAAGACTTGAATATGAGGCAACGTCGCTGGGGTTGAATTACTCAATGATTATGATTGCAATATTCGCTATCATCCTGGCAAGGCAAATGTTGTCGCAGATGCTTTGAGCAGGAAACAGTGAACCAAGACATTACGAGTGCGAGCTTTGGGGATGACTATTCAGACAAACCTTACTGCCCAAATTCGAAATGCCCAACTTGACGCTCTTAAGGAAAAAAACTTGCAGAATGAATTGTTGCGAGGCTTGGATAAGCAATTTGAGGTCAAGACTGGCGGAACTCGCTACTTTGCAAATAAAGTCTGGGTACCAAATTTTGGGAACATAAGGAGTTTAGTTATGAATGAAGCTCACAAGTCTTGATACTCTGTACATCCTGGTTCTGATAAAATGTATCACGACTTCAAGGAGTTGTATTGGTGGCCTAACATGAAGGCTGACATCGCTCTTTATGTTAGTAAATGTTTGACTTGCTCTAAGGTTAAAGCTGAGTATCAAAAACCATCAGGCTTGTCGCAACAACCAAAGATTCCATAGTGGAAGTGGGATCAGATTACAATGGACTTTGTCACAAAACTACCTAGAACTTCTAGTGGCTATGACACTATCTGAGTAATAGTCGATCGTCTCACAAAGTCTGCACATTTCTTGCCTATGAAGGAAAGAGATAAGATGGATAATCTCATGAGGCTTTACATTAAGGAAGTAGTTTCCCAACGTGGAATTCCAACCTCCATCATCTCAGATCAACACAGCAAATTCACCTCACGAGTATGGCAGACCCTACATGATGCATTGGGTACTCGTTTGGATATGAGTACAACATTTCATCCTCAAACGGATGGTCAGAGCGAAAGGACTATCCAAACTCTGGAAGACATGCTTCGAGCATGTGTGATAAATTTTTGAAACAGTTGGGATATACACTTGCCTTTGAAGCTTTGTACGGTCGTAAATGTCGATCCCCTATATGTTGGACCGAGATTGGTGAGAGTCAACTCACTATTCCAGAAATCATTCAGGAAACAACAGATAAAATCTTCAAAATTCGAGACAGGGTACGAGCTGCACAAGATCGTCAGAATAGCAATGCTGACATAAGACGCAAACCATTTTCCTTCCAAGTTGGAGATCGAGTCATGTTGAAGGTCTTACCTTGGAAAGGAGTTGTAAGGTTTGGAAAACGTGGCTCATTGAACTCTCGATACATAGGGCCATTTGAAATCACTGCAAAGGTTGAACCCGTTGCATACAAACTCAAATTACCACCCTTTCATGTATAGAATCTCAAGAAATGTTTGTCAGGCGAAAAACTTGAGATACCGTTAGAAGAAATTCAAATTGACGATCAATTACATTTCATAGAGGAACCGGTGGAAATCATGGATCGGGAAGTAAAACGGCTGAAACAAAGTCGCATTCCAATAGTAAAGTTCCGTTGGAACTCAAGGCGAGGACCGAAATTTACCTGGGAAAGCGAAGATCAGATGAAACTCAAATACCCCCATTTATTTGATGATACATTAGCCTTGAGAAGTACAAACTGAATTTCGGGACGAAATTACATTAACGAGGAGAGACTGTGACAATTCGCAATTTCCAGGTTAGAATAATAACTCAGAAATAAAGAAAATGAGTGTAAGCGAAATTACGAAACGAGGCTCTGATTTCAAGATACACAAAGTCGAATATAACGTTAAATAAGAGATCAGATATTTTGAACTCTTAAGGTCTTGAAATTATAACCATTGGAAAGAGCTCGAAAAATCGTGAACGTGGGCGAAAACCGCACGTAAAACGGAGTTCGTATGCTCAAGTTATCGCGAAAACAAGAAACCAATCAGATTGCACGCCACGTGGCACCTCGTGTTGACACATAGCAAACACACAACATATTGCTTTCGGGAGTACCGCCCCGAGCCAAACTCTGGGGCTAGGCGATGCGCCCCAAATCACCAAATTTCAATTCTGGTCGCGAAATTTTACAAGCTCTCAAATCCCAACCCTACACCTCCAAATACTCACATTTAACCCCTCCAATCATCTAGTGTTCAACGCGAGGTGCTACCGAACTTCTGTAAGGTAAAAGTCTCGATTTTTTATGATGCTTGTTTTAGATCTTATTATTATTATTTAATAGGATTATGTTTAATTGTTTGGTTTAAATAAAAAAGACGTAGAGGTTCTGCCCGACTAACTTTTGGGAAACAAACAATTATAAGCAAAAATTATGCCCAATTGTTTTCAGGAAACTTAAGAAATATAAGTCGAGGTTCTGCTCGACTTAAAACCTGAAAACCTCACTTTTATAAACATAAATTCTGTCCAAAACAAGAATACGAAATCTCAGTTTTATAAGCCGTTAGAATGTCCGATTATCTTGAAACCATATCATAGATCATAGTGGTTTTAACCATTTGATTATAACAATGGTTGTGTTTGTCTTGATCATTCTTTGGAATGATCGATGACAAGGATTACCTATTCCTAAACCTGGATCCATTGAGAAACTATTTTGGTAATATAATCAACAACCATACAAATTTGATTAATCTGAGAATGTCCGATTAGCACTCTTTTTGCGATATTAAGTTAAGGAAATTGATTAAATATTTGAGATAAGACTGATGACTTGAGTTGTAATGTCCTTGACATTGAGCATCAAGGAAAGTTCTGAGAGTTAGATGAAGCTTAAGTAACTCATAGAACTCTAATAACATACAGGTTTAGAGTTCAAGAACTAGTGATACGAACGTTGTGCATTGTTATTGATTTGAATCAACTCAGGTGCGTTCACGAACCCTTTTCTGTATTTTGGTTTTTGAAACTCGGGGAATGAGAAAACATAAATACCCGTTTGAAACATTCTGATTTTTTTGAAACACTATATGCCTTTAATATGTAATAGGAAACATGAAACCTGATTGGATCAGGTGAAACCTTGAAACCCTTTTGTTACATTTGTGAAACATGAAACCTGATTGGATCAGGTGGAACTCAGAAACGCTTTCGATACATTTTGTGAAACATGAAACCTGATTTTTATAATGTGAAACGCTGAAACACTTTTGAAACACTCTGTGAAAAGTAAAAACGAAAGCGTTGTAAAACATTTGGTTGAAACATGTGACAGTAAGGAGAAACATATGACCGAGCTTGTCATTATTTCACGGGTTACACATTTGTCACTAAGTCCCCTATTCTGTAACCGTTAACCGTGGGGGCGTGATTATTTAGAATAGATTCTATTTGTGATTGGCAATCCACGCCCGTGGTTCGTAGCTAAAACAACGACCAGATGTCGAGCGAGCGATCAATAAGGCTAAAACACACAATGTTTTGCGACAAGGACATTGGGAAGGGGCAAACACTGAACTCGTCAGCTTGGTTACGGTAGCCTAGGAGTTATAATTGGACAGATGGTCGGGAACTAAACACGACATTGTTGGAAGGAACAATGTTCGCACTGGATACCAATGTTTTACACCCAGTTTGGGACATAAATATTATTTAACTCTTTTTATGCAAACATTTGATTCGTTTGGGATACATTACATACATTTTTGACAAATAAACTTGTGAACTCACCAGCGACATGCTGATTGTTTAAAATCATCTTTTCTCATATGCATAGTGATACAGGGGGTGGAGCTGGGAGCTCAATCTTCGGAGACATATAGTAGAGTTTATGAGAAATAGACTCAACAGTGTGATACATAGCATAGTATATATGTGTTATAGCATATATGTGTGAATCTCAGTTAAAACTGTTATTACATTAGGCTTGTGGCTAATGTAGTTGTAACATTAATCTGTAATATAGAAACATATGTGTTTTTGTTGTAAACAATGACTGTGAAATCTTAAAAGTCATACGGTACGCTTCCGCAACGACAAGGGTGTGACACAATGCGTACTTTTTATACAATTATCTGTAACATACGGTTAAATAGGTAAATAAGTTAGTTCATATTATAATTAGTACTCTTTTTTCTATCTTGTTTATCTCCAAAAACCAAATTCAGCTAGAATTGTGAACATTCGTCACAACAATTAATTATCTTCACTAGTAAATCGGAACAAAATTGATATTTGATCTGATTCATGAAATCTTTAAGGTGATCATCCAGGAATGAATGGCGGCGACCATAAATCCATTATCCTGATTGAACTTTGCTATGTATTATTTAGGGACTGTTATTAACATATGCAAAATCAATTATTATAATTATGACACAAATCTGATTTCATATAAGGATACAACGGTAGCCTTATAAACCTATTACATTTACAATCATTTCATTCCAATTTAAATTATTAATGTTGGAAATTTGACTTACATTAGTAATTATCAAATTTTATATGAATAAAAATCAAAACTCTTCATATTACTCAATTAAATCAAGACTTTTCAAATTACATGTAATGATTGTATGTTTTATGTCAAGACTCTTGGAATCACTATCTTATAGTATAAATACAAGACAAATGATATCTTGTTGGTTGTTGAAAAAATATTACATACCATCTCACACAAACTTTGAATAATTTACAACTTTCTCAAGTTTTCAAGCTCTTCTTTAAGATATCTTTTTCAGGTGCTAGGTTAATCTCGACAGTACACATATTGTTTTAATTGTTGTACCCTGGGAGGCAGACGCGTTTGTCTTGAGAAGAGGCGCGAAATCTGTTTTAATGGAAGCGTATTGAATACGTGCCTTAACTATAATCATCAACATGTTTACTTTATGTCAATGAAGAATAAGTGGAAGAAATAACATGTTGAAACTAAAGTTTACTACAAGAATTATCTTTGAATAATTTGTTACAGATATCATCAAGAGGCTTTCTTGAAAACTCAACATGGAGCATACTTTAGCCAAACAAGATACTTGAAGCACCCAACGGATGCATAGATCAAACCAAATTTGGTATATAAATTCGTAATTTATATTATTTTATTCTAGTATTGTAATCGGTTGTGTACTAAATTATTTCTTAAAAATAATGAGAGTATCATTATTATTTATATTTATTATTGTTTTATAATAAAAACGTGAACCCATCCCTACAATATTAAAACAAACTTTTGTGAAAAAACATTATAAATAAGGATTTTGGGTTCATGAAAGGCAAATATAAACTGAGATTTTTGTTAAAATCTATTAAATATTTTGAGAAATATTTAGTACAAATTGGTCAGATTTTGTAATTGGAGTACAATATTTAATCCGAATACCGTGTTACAAGACATATGTTTTGATTCATTGTTTTGAATTCATAGGTATCGATTGTGAATTGAACTATGAACAATTTTTTGGTTTGTTTTTAAAATATGTTTTAAACATTCATTTTCTAATAATTTTATTAGAAAAAGCTGGCTTTAAAACACATATAAAATGTTTGTAAACCATTATTTTTCTAACGTGCGCATTACAAGTTTATTATATCAATTTTTTTAAAAAATAGTATCTGTTACGAAACCTTTACATTTTCTAACGAGTATGTTAGATGTAATTATTATTTTTTGTAAATAGTATTGGTTTGAATGATTTAGTTTTCTAACGGGTATGTTAGAAACTATGTAGTTTTCGAAAACCATATAACCGGTCATCAACATTTAAGTTATATTTCTAATGAGCGTATTAGAAGTTATAATGTTTATTAAAAAAATAAATAAATATTCTAACAAACACATTAGAAAACATTGTGTTTGAAAAAGTTCTCATGCATTTATATTTCTAAAAAACATGTTAGAATCGAGAGTGTTTGTATAACAATTTATTTATTTTATAACGAGTGTGTTACAAAATATTACTTTGCGAAGTAATAAGTTTTATAACGATTTTGGTAATCGTTTATTTTCTAACAAGTGTGTTAGAATTAGTTTATTTGGTACAAACATAATAAGCTTTATAATGATTGTGGTAATCGTTTATATTCTAACAAGCGCGTTAGAGTTAGTTTATTTGGTATAAACACAATAAGCTTTATAACGATTCTAGCTATCGTTTTTTTCCTAACAAGTATGTTATAATCAGTTTATTTTGTATAAACATCATAAGATATAGCTATTTTTTCTAACAAGTATGTTAGAATCAGTTTATTTTGTATAAACATAATAAGATTTATAACGATTTTGGTAATCGTTTATTTTTTAACAAAGTGTGTTAAAACCAGGTTATTTTATAAAAATAAAAGCTTTATAATGGTTCGGGTAATCGTTTATTTCTAACAAGCGTGTTAGAACCGAATTATTTTATAAATGCGCGCTAATGAGGTCCTGCGAATGTCCACGCTCATTCCGGGGATCCATTCGTACGAATGGATTCTCATTCATTTGGTTCCTCATGCGAATGAGCCCGTCTCATTCATGTGGGTGTTCATTCGTCCCGGTTCATATTGGTGTGGTCCTTAGGCGAATGGTGTTCCTCATTCGCACGAATGAATTATCTATTCATACGAATGAGTCATTCTAGTGGTTCATTCGCCTGTAGATGCACCAAAAATGCCATTAGAGAAATCATGAGTTGTTTGTTGTGTTTTTACAGCAAAAATGATTGTTTGAAGTGTTTTGGTGCCAAGGATCAGTGCTAATACTCAGAATGGTTGAAATCTTGAAATGAAGATGTTGGGGATGAAAGACACGCGATTTGGAAGTCCAAATGATCCGATTTCGTGTAGAAATGATTGAAATTTCGTGAGGGGCAAATAGGGTTTGGTTGAGTGAGTTAGGTGAAAAATGAGAATGAAAAAAGTAAGTGTTGCTTTTATACATGTGTTGTCGCACGAATGACTCATTCGTACGAACGACTCCTATTCGTACGAATGACTCTCGGTTGGAAATCTACACTGCTTGCGACCCATTCGCACGAATGAATACACATTCGTACGAATGATTGTGTGTGACAATTTATTTTCTACTATTAAAATTTTATCTTATCTTTGTTTTAAATTCGTTTATTAAAATATAGGGTAAAATTTTTCTTAAAGTAGTTATTAATTTATGTCAGAGTTGTAAGACTTACGTTTGCATTAATCGTCACCCACACAAAGGTAACATTTGTCTAATCTTCTGACATTATTTTATATTGTAAAGATATCATTTGATGTATCAAGTCCGATCTGAATATCTCGTTAGATTGATACCCAAAATGTTATCCATCCTGGTTTTATTTATTGTTTCCCTCACAAGACGTTTGTATATTCTTTTGCTTCATGTTTATGTGATTCTTAGGATTCCCATTTCTGTCTTGGGAATTATCCTCGTATTTGATTATTTGTTTGTTATTGTCACTCCCACACTATAGCATTCTCCGTTGTTGTCGTGTACACCCTTGGATTTCAGAACTAATTATGGCTCGTATACCGGTTGTCACACCATGCGACCCAAACTCTTCCATCTGCACTCCGCATAATCACAACTCGAATTAGGGATATTTTTTTAATCCCCAGAAATTCTCGTTACAAATTCGAATATTTTAACCGTGTTTAGTTGTAATAAACAAGGTCCTTAATATCTTTTAAGACTTTTGTTTTTATAAACCAATAGCTACATGTATATGTATGTATATATTTTTAATGTAAATATACTCAACAATCAATTTTATAATACTTATTTCACTAATCTAATAATAATGACAACAATAATAAAAATAATAATAACACATAATTTAAACTTTTATAAAATCTTATTTTATAAAATGTTGTTATAGCTTAAAAAAAGTCAAAATGGGTGATAACAAATATATAGTATTTTATTTAGAAGATTTGTAAATAATAAATTTATTCAAGTTAAAAAAAATATATAATAATAATTTATAATAAAAATTTAATAAAAGGTTTTATAAACTTTTGAGATAAAACATAAGATATTAAATTTATAAAGGTTTTATGAATTTTAGCGTCTCTTAAATGAAATGAGAAATTATTAATTTTTTTTATAAATGATAACCAAATAAGTTGAGAGACCAATTATGTAATCATTGAAACATAGTTTCAGCTACAAACATAAAAATAAGGTAGTTAACCGAACAAAAACGGCAAGTCTCTTAAATGTAAATACATATCATTCATAAATTAGGTAGTTAACCGAACAAAAACTAACATTACATAGTTAATGAACCTAAACGAACATTAATGAACACAAATAAACGAACGTAAATAAACGAACATAATCGAACTGTTCATGAACATAAATAAATGAACACTAGGTGTGTTCATGTTCGTTCATTTAATTAAACGAACACAAATTTTTATGTTCGTGTTCGTTCATTTATTAAATAAACGAACATAAACGAACATCTTACAGAACAGTTCATGAACTGTTTTGTTCGTTTACAGGCCTAAAGGGGAGTAAAACTCATAAAATAAAAGGGTTAAATATGTTAAAAACCAAAACCATGGTTTTCTTCCTAACCCGTCGCTCTCTTTGGGTCTCACCACACCCGAAACCCAACCGGGTTGTGTTCCAGCTCATATCTACACAATGACAACACACATTTATGTAATTTTGGTAAATATTCGGACATACAAATCATCTACAATCACAATTTTATGGGATTAACACAAATCACGCAATTATGAGATCCCAAAATAAACTCATTCGAACCGGAATTCAAAATACCTATAAACCACTATAAAAACCAAATCAAACCAACACATTTCAATCTTTTGGGTATAACGAACATGTCTGTGCATCAAGATCTAACTCACAAACTATTCTGAGCATGCATGGGATCCAAGAAATCGCGACACCTTCTGCTAAACCAAACACATACCATCGGACATCAAAACAGGTGATAATCTATACCAAATCACTCATAGTCATGCATGGATCAAAAGCCCTATGATTAGGAGGGCTCGTGATCCGTCAATCTTTCGAATTCAATTGCAAGAAAACTAGGGTTCTTGAGTTCTTAAGTGTGTCGAGAAATTAGGAGTTAAAAAGGATTAGGACCAAACTATCAAAAGATAATATAAATGAGAAATGCTAATACATCCATAATATAGAATTACAAGATTAAATTACAATGTATCGTTCATAATTTAATCTAGTAAATCTATCAAAAGAATCAATGAGACTATATCTTGTATCTGTACAAGATATACAAAAGATGATTCATGTTCTTGTTCCCAAAAGCATGCAATACAAAATAAAGCTAGGTCTTTTAAAAGTCCTCTAGCTATGATCTTGTAATCTGATGACTACACCTGTTCGTCACCTGAGAAAACATGCATTTAAAACAAAGTCAACACTAGATTGGTGAGTTCATAAATTGGAATATTGAAAACCTTGAATTGTTCATGCACACAATCACAATGTCATATTTGATACTTGTATTAATTGAATCCATTTGTTCCACCCAATGGCCTCTCCTTAGTTATATATACAAGTGGTATTTCACTCAATCAAGTATGCTTATATATAGGGGCATACGAAAGACTCAAGCCCAGACGCCACCCCACCACATACTCAATTGAATTCCACACTACTTGTAATACAACTAAGAATATCCATTTTCATCTCCCAAATGATTGACTTGTTCATTATGCATTTATCTGTTTATCATGTGTAGAATAATAGAGTTAGAGGGGTTTGATTATCAAACCGAGGTATTGATACCCCTCATTGTATTAAGGAAATTTGATTTATTTAATCAGATCCTTGTATTATTCTAAAATTGTGAGGTTAACTGTCATTACACCTTTAAATATTAAGGGTGTTAGTTAATCACTTATAATGTAATCTCAATGCAACGTATAGAGCCCAAATGAAATCCATTGTAATCCTCACGTAATCAGATTTCAATGCATTCCATTCACCTCTATTCCGCCGTGTGATCCCAAAGTCTCCATGTGGGATTGATCTCATGTGATTAACAAAGTTGAATAAGAACTTGTCTTATTACATCATGTTAATTATGTGTAAATGATAAGAATCCTCATGAAGTTACGTTATCATGATCATCATTTACTGTAATCCATGTGATCCCAAAGCCTCAATATGGGATTATTTCTCGTGTGATTAACAAAGTCGAATAGGAACTTGTCTTATTACATTATGTTAATCATGTGTGGATGATAAGAATCCTCATGAAGTTACGTTATCATGATCATCATTCACTTAAAATACATATGTTCACCATGTAATCCTTAAGCCGTAGTAAGAACATGTCTTAGTACCCTTAAGTGACACAGGTGGTGGATACCCAATGCGATCATACTATCACATAGTATGTTTGTAAGGTGTAGATTAAGTGTTATAAGTGATTTACTTATCACACTTCATCAATTATAATGTAAAATGATATTAAGAAGATTTTTATCTTCTAATCATTTATGTGTTGTGAAGTGTCACCATGTTCCACTGTAGTAGTTCTCATCGTTTGTTTGTATATGAATTGTCTCACTGTTTACTCATGTAGAATAACTAAGTATTATAAGATATAATCTTACAACAATGTTATTCAAATGTATTGTTGACTATGAAATTACTTATCATAATCATCTGAGTTTCCCTGTTATCTCATGATTATACAAGCATGCATACAATGATAATCGATAATAACAGTTTAATATTATCTAAATCAAAGTATAAATAACATGTTAGCAAAACTTTTAAATAAATAGAAGTAAACATGTTTCTCAGCCCCGAGAGTTAAAATCAGTAAAGATTAAAGTAAAAGGGCATATGAACGCACCTTGTAGTAGTAGGGGTTGACTAGGTTTTAAACAAGAAATATCCGCGCTCTTGATTGTACTTGATGTTGTTTTTATGATCCTGTATTGATTTCACGATATTGGTAACTTATTAGTATAAGTTGAGTGGTTTGTGTGCGTGTATGTGTTAGCCGTAAACTTGGCTAACACCCGTAGGTCTCGGTTTTGGTCATAATTTCGGCCTTGGTTCATTCGTCATAAGTTGTTAGTTACATGTGTTGACTCTAACCTTGAAAAATCCACCTAGGTCTAGGATTAGGTTTTATAGTTTAAAGTCTTATCCATGTCTTTGTTACCCTTGAAACACTTGTTTAGAATGCATATTAATCGTTTGACATTCTCTGAAACTGCTTAGTTGTCAAATTGTGGAGTTCTTTAAACTTAACTTACCACCTTTATAGTATTAATAACTTCCATGCAAGTTATCAAACTATCCCGATTAAAATGGATAATAGTATATGTGGGATCCTTATTTCATGTAATCCATATAGTATTTGGGCCTCATCAATCACATGGGCCGAAACTACATATGGGGGCCGAATAGTTGTGTATCGATCGTGTATGTGGTGTAGCTAACAAAATCACATGGGCCAGCTAATTGATCTGGGCCCAGTCAGTAATTCTGGCCACCTTGGGCTAAATAAGGAATTTGGGCCGCCTAGAGGACTATGGATCAAATAGTTGGGCCAACACAGTTTCATGAACCAATTGCATAACGATTAGACTTGTGGGCCGAAGTAATAGTCTGTTGGGCCTGGTGAATGTTATGGGCCGCATAACTAGACCAGCAATCCCTTAAGCTCATCGATTGGGTCTGGAAATATGGGGTGTAGGCCGAAGGAATTGACTAGAACGAGATGTGGTTGGCGGTCGTATGTGTGCCGAAGAAGATGGTTCGGGCGACCGAAGGAACTGACCGGCGAAT
>SZYD01002220.1:0-45897 GCA_009363875.1 Mikania micrantha | reverse complement strand
ACTAAATTATTTTTCAAATATTATAATGTGTATTTATGATGATATATAGTTGTCTATTATCTTATAATTAATAAAATAGATTGAATGTTATTCTAAAAAAAAAGTGGAGAACATGAGAACAATCTTGTAATTATATTGCAAACGAAATAGAGTAAATCTTGGCATTTAATAGATGAACGTGAGGACTCAAATGGTGACTCCTTAGGTTACTTTGATACACACAAAAATACTTTTCCAGCTACAACCCTTTATGACAAAATAAACATGAATATAATTAAATAACACACCTACAACTCATAGAAGCACAAGGGCAGAAAACCAAACCACATGCCTTTGCCTATGCCTTCATTTACACACCAAAAAATATCTAAAAATCAATGGCCTACTCATACACCAGTAAGTCAGAAACATTTAATTACCTAACATATCCACCATAACATATTACTCTTAAATCTTACCTGCTAAATATCCACCATAACATATTACTCAAAAGAATTCCCATCATCATGTCCCTTCAAATTTCTGATCTTTTTAAGAGCAACCTCCTTTTCATAAATACCTTCTAATGCATAAACAAACCCTTTCCATCCTTCTCCAACATCTTTTCTTTTCAAAGAAGGTAAACTCCAGTCAACAAGCTGTTTCACATACTCAACATCAGAAAACAAGATTTCTGTGATCGGTAACAATGGCAGCACTTGAATCCCCAGCCTAATTTCTTTAAACTCAGCTGGAGCAAACCATAGCACACTGTCTCTCTTGATGGCCCAAACAATCCCCCCACTCGGTTAGCTCGTGTGAAATCCGCACCATAAAGGGTGTCATCTTCTTTCACATGCCACCATGTTTGTGCAGCATGAATCTCCATAGTTGTAAGCAAAGACCCAAATGCTACAAGATGTGGATCTTCATAAGCTAACCCCATTAAAGCAACCGAGTAATACGCGTTCACTGCTTCACTTGTGCTTTCTTGATTCCTTCCAGTTTCAAATTCTGTCAATCCAGAAGCCCATGAGTGTAACTTCCATAGATCAAAGCATCTTAAGCGTGTATACATTGAATTTGGACCTTCTTAATGTCATGAAATCCAGCATTAATGAGTATGCTTGAGGTTTATACTTTCTTCCCCAAATTGGATCTGTCTTGGCAAGAACAGCGATTCCATAAAGATAGTAACCGATATGAAAATGGTGATCGTTGTAAATCCCAAAACCGAAATCTGCAGTTCTATCTGTAGACCCTTGTTTGGTTATAAGCCCACCCCATGATTTATCATACAGAAAACTGTTACCAGCAAAGGTTCCATCTAACCATGGCTCAATTGTATCCTTCAAATACTTTTTAATTTTTGGGATTACATCAACATGATCAACTTCTTCAGCTATCAATGCTAATCTTGCTGCTCTTGCCACTAATTTCCCGTAAAATATGATGAATTGGTGGCCATATTACTTGAATTCAACCCTTTTACATCTTGTACAAGAGCATCAATGATTTCAGGGTATGATTCTCGTTGAACTCCTTTGATTGAATGCCAGGTTACAGAAACAGGGTCGGTTTTCAAGACCCATGAACTTCCAACAACACCAACAAGCTCACCATCGATACTTTTGTATCTGAAATCATTAAGAACTTTAATCGAAGAATCATCGAGTAGACGAATATGAAGAGGGTTTGCTAACATCAACAAATCCCCCAAACCTTTCTTCTTCCATCTGTATCGAACACTAAACGATTCACGAAACAATGCATGACCTGAAACCGGATAACTAGAACTGAACCTATCAAGAACCGATTCAGAGTCCGTTTTCGACAACAAAGCAATCCGTATTACACCTCGGAAGTTTTCCGATGTAATTGTGGAGGCATCATGGGTCAAACTAATGGGCGAAGAAGAATACAAAATCCATGTCTGACCGTTATCAAGATTGATTTTGTACTTGGTTTTTGGAAGTATTTGAACCAAAAGCACGAATCTTGTGAACAGTTGAAATGGATAAAAGGGCCCTCTTCAAGACTTGACATGTTAAATACGGGCTGCCTCTAATGAGAAAGAATCTCATATATTGAAGGTCCAAAGTGACACCAAGATCACTAAATGAAGATACGATATGGGTTTGGTTCGGATTCGGGTTGTTTAAAACGGATATGTTTAAATCCGGGGTAAAGATTTGTTGTGTGAAAGAAGTGTTGGAGAATATTGATGGGTAAGAGATAGAAAGTGAGGAATGAGAGGATTTGATGAGATAAGGGTGGATGTATTCGGGTTGATCGCCATTTTCGATGACTAGATTTTGGAAAAATGAGTTTGTGGGGAGGGGGGATGTGATGAGGTTTGGTGAGAAGAAGATGACGGGTCCGGTAGGACGGTGGACCGAGACTTCGGGAAGGTGAAACGGTCGAGCTTGCGATGGTTGGTGGTGTTCGTCGAAGTCGGAGCTACATAGAATGCTAGAGAGTTGAATACTAGCATAAAGAGAAGAACAAAAGACCAAAAAGTTGGCATTTTGGGCAAGAATGTAACGAGGGAGCTTGTCCTTTTATCGAGTACCAAGCTCCATAATACCATTTGTTTTAGTTTACAAACACAAGTGGCAAACATGTGATATATATATACACACACACATGGCACTTCTTTTAACGAATGATTTAGTTTTTGAGGGGTTATACTTTTCAAAATAATAATAATAAAAAAAGTCATACCCCATTTCCTTTTCCTGATACCAAAATTTCAAGGTGGGGTTGTTTAAAAAGAAAACTTGATAACCGTTTATATTTGGAGAGATGTTAAATTGGAGTCTCACTTATAGCAAATATTGTTCAGATTAAGTCATGCGGTTTTTATAGTTGTAGATTTTCTCCTGAACGAATGAGTCAAGCTTTCACTCTTTGTTCTTAAAAAAAGGATGAACTATTTGTCAGGATAATCATGAGTGACCAAACGTTTCCTTCTCAAGAAAAAAGAAGATATTATATCTTTTTTATTTATGTTGGTGGGCCAATTAAAGAAACTTGATACATAGCCTTTTCTTTTGAAGCCGTACATATGCTTCATAACAGTTAACACAGTAACACCCAACAAGCATGACAATCTTAATTAGTACACCTTATGCCAACGTTGGACTAGCCCATTTGGTAGAGGCTTTGTCTCTTAGAATGAGAGGTTATGGGTTCTAACCCATGCAATGGTGTAATTATTGTGGAGTAGTTTAGGAGGAGATAACATTTGCCGTTCAAAAAAAATAGTACACCTTATACAAGGCTAACAATATTCTTTTTTCAACCAAAATCAAGACAGAAGTCACATAATACAAGCTAAAAATGTCAATTTTTTTAGCCGGCGAGGTCCCGGCAAATACAAACAATAATTTCTACATGTGTATATATATTTTTTAATAGAGGCGGCAAGTCCTGACATTGGTCGAAATACAACCTGAACATCACACGAAAACAATCAGATTTTGGGTTGACAAGTATAACATGTTTATGGTTTAAAATTTTTTTCTTTATTGAAACAAATATGTAATTATTTTTCTTTTGATTATTTACCATAATTTAATTGGTAGATTAACAGAATTTTTGTTTTACATTTCGTGTGTTTAGTTATAGTAATATTAATTTTTTTTAAAATACGATATTAACTATTTGTCACTTATGCACACACCTACTAAACATGTTATTATTGACGTGTTTTCAAGTTAACAATCAATTTAGAACCTCTGAATTCATTTGACTAATTTATATAAATGGGTTAAATGTTATGTGTATCCGGGTTAGAGTTGAAAACTTTGATATGAATAAATATATGGGTCAGATTCGAGTTGCAAAATTTAACATATCAACTTGCCAACCCACAGCATGTTAACTCACTAACCCATCAACCTGATTGACACTTCTAAGTTCTAATATTTATTTATTTATGGTGTTTCCTAATTTAGGAATGAAAATAGTAGGTAGCATGTTTGTGGAGCAAGCATAAAAAATACAAATCATGGTAAACAAATATATTTGACAACTGTTATGTTTATTCAAAATCAACCAACTATCTGTATAAACAAAAACCAAATATGAATAGTGAATATCGCGAGATTTTGATTTCTCGCGATATTTTAATTTTTCGCGATAAATTCATCTTCTAGCGATAAATTCATTTGAGTCGTGTTTTTTCGCGCGATCAATTCATTTCTCGCCGTATAAATTCATTTTCTCGCAATAAATTCATTTGCGTCTTGTTTTTTCGCGCGATCAATTCATTTCTCACTATTTTTCAGTGAGTAATTAAGATTTGTCGTCAGAAATTCATTTCCCTCATGATATTTGTGCGAGAAATCCGTTTTTCATTAGAAATAAATTCATCTTCTAGCGATAAATTCATTTGCGTCGTGTTTTTTCGCGCGATCAATTCATTTCTCGCTATATAAATTCATTTTCTCGAGATAAATTCATTCGCGTCTTGTTTTTTTCGCGTGATAAATTTATTTCTCACGATTTTTCAATGAGTAATTAAGATTTGTTGTCAGAAATTCATTTCCCTCATGATTTTTGTGCGAGAAATTCGATTTTCATTAGAAATTCCTTTAGATAAGACATTTCAATTTCTCATAACATAATAATTGACATGTTGTTTTTTCAAGTGTTCTATTTTAATTTTATTTTTCTTTTGTTTTACTTTTTGACACATACTAAGTTTGTTTTATAGCTACGACTCTTTGTACGTTATTTTTTTTCCTTTTAAGTTCGTTCCCGAGTCAAAACAAGGGTGTTAAATTTGCGTGGCAACGCGCGAAAGGCGCCATCTAGTTTTTATACAAAATTACTTTGTAAAACATAAAAGTTTTTCCTTGTCATGATATATATATATATAGGGAATGGTTCGAATGTTAACCATTACTTATGGTGATAACCGAATAACTACATCTTATTACTTTGGATACACATTAAGGTAAATCTAAAGGTGGTGGTTTTTTCTTATTTTTTTGTTAATGTAAGTGGAACCTACATTAATTAAAAAATAAAAATATACACCTTTATATTTACTTTAGTGTGGGTACCAAAGTAATAAGATGTAATTATTCGGTTAACGCAATAAACATTGGTTAATATTTGATCATCTCCCTATATATATATATATAATATAATATAATATAATATAATAACCATTCTTTTTTCCCTTAAAACTTATAACGATCATAAGTCTTACCATATAAAAATATAAGACTAAAGAGTGTTTAGGTAAACTTATTTACGTGTATATTTGTTGTCGTAGTTGATAAATTCTTATTTATTAACATATTATTTTTATATGTTATATATACTGCTAATTTATTTAAGAGATAATTAAATATACCCCCTCTTTTAAGGTCTAATACATATATACCTAACTGAAAAATTTAATTACATGTATACCCAACTTTATTATTTTTAAACATTATGGCAAACATACTCTTTTAGTAACCTTTGAATTCCAAACACACATACGTAAACCCCATACGCAAACACCAAATTTGTTCATCGCCCTCCCCCCATACGACTGAAGCTCCGTCAATTAAAAATTAAAAAAATACATGAAAAATGATAAAAAAAAAAAAGAAGAAGCAAAAACACTAAAAAAAGTGAGGGAAACGTAAAATATGGGTATATTTGAAGAAATTAAGAGTAAAATAGGTATACTAATTTTTTTTTAAAGGAAGAGTTAAATAGTATTTTCTTAATTCATTTTAATTAAAATAGATATATTTGAAATTTTAGCATTATAGAAAGGGATATATGCAATTAAAATTTTGGATTGAGTATATATGTAATAAATAAAATTTATATGGGGATATATGTAATTAAAATTTTGGATTAGCTATATTATGTAATAAATGAAATTTATAGGGGATATATGAAATTAAAGAGAGCATTTTTAAAATAGAATAATCAAATAACCTAAAAACTAAAAATAAATTAGCTTATCAGACACGTTATATTCAATAATGTCTCAATTTTTTTTCCTTTTGTGTTGTGGATACGTTTGGTTGCTAGTAGGGTCATATATAGCCCATAAACAAAAACACGAAGAGGTTTTTTCGACTTTCAAAAGAAATCTTCAACCATTTAAGAGTGTCTATCTTAGTTGTTGTTTATGTCCAAATATAGATTTTTTTGATAAAACCAAAATATATAAACTTCTTCCATTTTACATTTCCATAAATATATTTCGAGAAATTTGTTAAAATTTCATAGATCTAGAAAAGTAGAAAACTTAGACATCACATTGGTTATTGATTAAGTATATATCATGAAGTTTCTTGCAAGAATGTTAAGAAATATATAATATTGCTTTGTAGGTTTTAGTTGACTAGATCTATTGCTTTATAGGTTTTAGTTGACTAAATCAATTGGTTTTTAATATCAATTCAGATGCAAATCGATTGCAAGTTGCAACGAAAACAGTGAGGATGTTAACCTTTTTTTTTTAACAGCGAAGGTCTCAATCTTGTGAACCCACTGTTTCCAGGTCATGTCACCAAGGTCTAGTTACATATACCTCCCATGAGCCACCACAACCACCCAGAAGGAAACCCCACTAAGAAAAACCATGACCCCTCTCAGACCCGTTTTTCACTGCGGAAGGGATTTGAACCCAAGACCTCCCATTTGAAAAAATCCCGAGGTACCAATGAAGATGTTAACTTATTACAGAATCTTTTATGTTTAATTTGATCGCTTTTTCAAGATAATTTATAAGATGCACCTATATAAAATAATAATTTGATGCACAACAAACGAAATTGCTTTTTTTTTTTTTATAATAACACACTCACAAAATATGATTTATATCTTACACCTAACATGATTTATATCCTAAGCCTTCATGATTTAGGAAAAACATCTTTAACCATCGAGATCATGTCTTCTTCACAACAACATGCTAAATTAATGGTATTGACGTTCGTCAGGTAATCCGCGGTTGGTACTTTTATTAAATTAGAAGGTTTTACCTTTTAAACAATGCTCATAAACTCATGTTTGTGACGGTGCCTATTTATGGTATATTGTTTTCAAGTATTAGAAATGAAAGCATAATTGTTGACGTGATGATTCCATAATTGTTACATATTACCCCTTACAACTTAAGTATTTTTACAAATAAAGCTTTCATCATCGTTCTACTAGTATACTTATTTAAATTTTTTGAAAAAGTTTAAACCGTAAAACGTTTTGTTAAAAGGCTAGTTCAACTTTAGTTTTTTTTTATTTGAAAACCAAAGGGGCCTGATGACTCAAAACCTATAAAATTTTCTGACAAAATACTATAAAAATCGACCATTGTGAGCGGAAAAACGGCAGGCGTCGGGGCACCCCTGGCCTCCTATAAAGCTTTGTCCTTGTTCGTATACCAAAATACCAACACAATATTACTTATCACAAAATTATAAAATTTACAACTTGATGTTGGTCAGCCTTAGGCAACTGGAGAATGTTATTTTATGATTTCACGACAATTCTTTTCCTCAAATTAACAATTTAAAATAAAGGAAACCAAATTGCTACTTAGGTGGTCTGAAATATTTTTTCTATACTTTGGTGGCATTGATTTGATTTACCATTACTAAAGAATCGTTGTTGGGATTTTGATTTTTTTTATATATTTTTTTTTGTGTGTGATTGGGCACCATTTTATGCATGAGAAACAGTTAGATTGGCTAAGAAGTTTAACTAAAGGACATTAAATAAGTATGAGATCTTGGTGCCTTGGTGGTGAGATTAGCCTCTTTGATGGGCCGCCGGTTACCGAGGACTTGCTGGATGGTAAATTGATTGCTTAGAAATTGAAATTAGCCTGGATCGATTCTATGATATTCTTGGTCCTTTTGTTTCAGTTGTTTATAGATCTCGTTGTTGTTTTACATTCGATCCGAGGATGTTGGTGTTGATATTGATTATTGGCATAGTTATATGTGTAGTCAAAGATTTGTTGGTTGATCTGATTTATACTATTCAAAAGTTTATATGAGTTGTGACCTTGTTTAAATTGGTTACTAATTGTACATACTTGTGGATCTCGAGAATGATTTCGGCACACCTCTCATCAAAAATAGGAAAGTCAGAAATCCCAAATTATAGGATCAAAGAAAGCATAAAGCATGTCTAAACTTTATTTACAACAATATGCTGAAAAAATAAAACAAATATAAGAGAATCACGAAAAGTAAAGCTCTTTAATTTGTGTAATTTGGGTAATGATTGTCTTATTTTTGTTGGATATTTATTGTTTTAGATTTCTATATCATATATGTGTGGGCTTTTAAGTGTTAAAAGTAAAATTACACTAATTTCAACATAATTTTACTTATTTTGTGAAAATAACGTTAAAAAAGTTGGGATTAGTAAATTCAAAGGATAACTTTGAGTCGGGGACTCATTCAGAGCAGCCTCTCTATCCCAAGGGATAAGGTTTGTGTCCAATCTTCCTCCCAGATCCTACTGAAGAGTGAGAATATATTGTGTAAGTTTGTTTGTTTGTTAATATGAAGGCATATTCTTTATGATGTGGTTACATAGTTGATATTTGATGTTTTGATGGTAGATACATGGCCTTCTGTTTTGTCTTCATTTCCTCATATTTTATTTTAATCTAATGTTGCCATTAGTTTTATCAGCTTTTGTAAACTGAAGATGGCATCTTTTATATTCTACTAATTAAGTTTGTTACTCATTTTTAATACACTATTTAGAAGATGGTTTCTAGGGTGGGTATACTTTCTATAATGCTTGTTGGAGATTGTAAAAGATAACAATTACCTTGTTATGGTGTAGATAACAACATATGAATAGAGACAGAATCAACTTCTGTGATTTCTTCTGCATGTGAAATTTATATGCCTTTCTATTTCTTGAGTCTTGTGTCAGACATCATGATCAATATGCTAATCATATATAATTGTTACTCATCTTTTACTTCTTTTCCTGAAACTTTTTAGATCAAATTTTACTGTCATATAAAGTTTTATTTACATTTTTCTTTTGCATAACATTTTTTTTCATGCTGATTTTAGTTTTTGCTAGAAGGATTATTGTTTGGTGAAAACAAGTACAAAATGCTGAGGGTTTAGTTAAAAGGGAAATTTATTAAAATAGTCATTAACCCAATTTTTACCAAATTAATCATTCAAATTTAGCCATCAGTTTTATATTTAGACGCCTCTTTAGACTCCTTTTTTCTGTATTTTTTGGAAACATATGAGCCTATATGTTGGCGTCTTTGTCGGGATCTAAATAGGTGTCTTAAGGCCCCTTTTCTACCGGCGTCTTAAGAGACCTTTAGAAGTTCAATTTAGACGCCCATTTTGACGTTTTTTTGGAGTCTTTAGACTCCAAAACGACGTCTTTAAAGGCCAGTTCTGGATAGATGTGACCTTACTTTATTTGACTGATTTGACGGCTTTAAGACGTCAAAATGGGCGTCTAAAGACTCCAAAAAGACGTTAGAATTGCCGTCTAAAACTCTACAGGCGTATTAAGATACCGATAAAAGGGGTCTTAAGACCCTCATTTAGACCCTGACAAAGATGCCAATATGTGAGCTCGTATGTTTACAAAAAGCACATAAAAAGGGCGTTTAAAGAGACGTCTAAAGCAACGTCTAAATATAAAATCGGGGGCTAAATTTGAATCATTAATTTGGTAAAAATTGAGTCAACATTGACTATTTTATTAATTTTTCCTTAGTAAAAATGTTGAGAATGTGATTGTTAAACTAATAATGTTTACATATATGACTTTTGCATTGGTCAATTAACTATCACTCGTTTGACAAATTAAAAACATAAATTTTTGAATTTGACTACAAGTAAACAACAAACAAACATACTCAAAGAAAATCCCAATTTTTTATGAGGTCTAGGAGGGGTGAGATAAAACACACCTTACCTCTACTCAAAATAAGGTATTTAAGTTTTCTTTTATTTAGTTTGTGCAATATACGAGTTTCTAATCTGGTTATATATATAATAATGCCTAAAAACACAAAAAAAAAGATTAATGTTAAATTAATGGTTTAGATTATAAGACAGGTTTTAATTTCAAACCATAAACCATCAAAACAGAACTATATATGTTTTCATCTGCCAAGCCAACCAAGTTGTTTAGGTTTGACGCGTTTCAAATGTTTACAAACCAAGTTAGGGTTGTTCATTGGGTCATATTACAGTTTATTTGGATCGGTTTACTCGGATTTGCAATTTTTTAGACCTTATCCAAAACCCCGACACAAATAAGAAATATGTTTATCGGATCCGATAAGCTTGATTTTTACTCCTGCATAAATAGGGTTAATTCGGATTGAATTCGGAAGTCTGATATGATCTAAATAAAAAAGATGGATATCTGGCACAAGTTTATTAAAAATAGAATTCAGATAGATTTTTTCGAGTTTCGGGTTACGATTAGAATTTCAATTTTTTTCAGATTTCAGTTTTTTTAAGACCCCGAAACCAAGGTTCAAAGAGGCTACAATGGTTTTGCAAAGATCATCATTTCCGTACAGGATACTTTCTTATGGAATCCATGTTCTCACCAAAAACGATTTCATCTAGAGAAGAAAATACAAACCTCGGGAATTCTCTTCAATCGGATTTCATGGCATTGCCTGAAGGTCCCGATTCAAATCATACCCATTTGAGATGCCTTGATTTATGGATCTCAGGCTTGATGGTTGACTCCATTTCGGCGGAACAACAACAACCATCATGCCCATTAGATCTTAATCATAGCATGGTTATTTGTAAGGTTTGAGGAACATAGGATTACACAAACAAATATGATCAAACAAAATACAAAAATACGAAGATAAAAAGCTAATAAAATAAATGAAAAAGAATCAATCAAGAAAGCAGAGGTGAAGCTGCAGAAATGTATTACTCTGCAACTTTATTGGTGCTAGCTTATGGGGATACACATTTAATTGCAGTTGACTCTATCTTTGCTTAAAGCAATTAGATTCAAGCTTCTCAAACATGGTGGCATGTTATCCTGCTGCAGATTTCATAAGTTAAATTAGAGTATGAACTGTAAAGATTGTATTTAGTAGCTGGAGATCTCACCTAACATGCTCATTTGTTCAATACCAACATTATACTTCAAGCAATTGCATACTTTAAATGAATTTGAAGTCAAATTTTAATTAATAATAAGTGTTTGTTAGGATTAGTTTAACAAACAACTTGAAGAAGTGCAGAAGAATAAACCTATGTGAATCTTATTATTATTATTAATATTTTACTTAGTCCAAGATCAAAAAGATATATGGTGTTTTAAATATTTAAAAAGAACTTCGGCAATTAATAAAACTTGGAAATTTTCCCTATACGTTGTGCCGTAAAATCTGTTTAAATCCCAAAAATCAAACGCATACAAAAATGTCACCTAACGACCGTCACTCTAACGCAAAATCCTAAGATATCAAGAAAAACCCTGCTAAGAACCCATGTCTCAATAGCAAGTCTTAAAACTCAAATGTATAGTACGTATATTAAAGTAAAATGAAAACTAAGGCTTGACGAAGGACAGATATCCCACTTGTGCACTGAAGACATTAACAAAGGTAGCGAATGCAATTATTTATTTGTTGCAAAAGCGATCATATATTCGCCTTACAAAAAAGAAATTTAAATAAATAAATAAAATATCAAAGGGTTTATTGACTAATGGTACCCCTTGTCTTTTTAAATAAGAGGTCTTGGGTTCGAGTCTCACCTAAAAAAAAAATGCTCTAGGTTAAACTAGGAGGTTTTGTGGGTTCAAAAGAAAAATAAAAAATAATGAAATCACGAACTTAATTATACATACATACAATTATTAAAGAATTTAATTATTTTTAAATTTTATAATGTGCATTTATGATGCTATTAACTTGTTTTTTCTCTGATATTTAATAAAATAGATTAAAGGTTTGTTCTAAAAATGTGGAGAAGAAGAAATTATGTGTTTATTATTTACTAAACCTCGTTCCTTTATTGAATATGACATCCTTTTTTCTATTTATCCTAACCTATTGTGTGTTATTATCATGTTTCAAAAATGAGATTGAATTAATAGTTAAACTAAAAAACATCTGTGTTTTTTCTGTTATGAGCTAGCAAGCCTAGCAAACCATACGAATTTGAGCAACTAGAGAAAACATGTGAAAACTATAAAACTTTAGAGGTAAACCAAAGAGATCCAATAGTGGTTATATTAGATTCTCGTACTTCTTGCTACTAATGTAATATTCCACATCATTTGTAAGGGATAACAAAACCTTCTTTATAAGAAGGTGGATACATTTCTTATCGAGACATGTTTTGCCTGAACGAGCAACTCATTGGTTGAAAACAAAACTGTGTGCTCCTGGATGGGCAACCCATCAGAGGCAAAGCGGACAATATTTTGGTACGGTTGGCTTGGGCTGTTACAAATCAAGTTCGACATATTCTTTCTTTTACAACGAACAATTTCTCTTTTACATATTTTCTATTTCATTGAATCCCCATTTTTTTTGTTACATCACATATAATGCCCACTCTTTAACTAGCAGACAACTTAAGAATGGCCTCCTTCAATTCGCAAATTGCTACTATTAGGTTTTGGCTTGCGCATTTCTTCTTGTTAGGAAGATAGGTTAGGACAAAACTTGTAGACAAGCAATTCAATTTTCTAACTGAATAGATGAATCCATGAACAATCTAAAATGATAGTTTTTTTTTTTTTTTTTTTTTAAACAAAACTTTATTTTATACCAACTTCGAAACAAGTTACATCAAAACAGCAGGTAGACGGGCAACAAGCTGCGCCGCCAACCCTTTCTGAATTGCAAATCCTAACCTTCCAAACACAAACTCCTGCCCCCTTGGGGTTGAACAATTGTTGTGGATGACCCGTTGAACCCTCGTCAAGAAGTGGATAGCTTCTGATGCTAGGGAACCAAAAGTATCAAAGACAAAAGGGACAAAGACATGCTGGTTCTCTGCACAAGCTTTAGCGTGCTTATCCACTTTCTTTGATTCAGCCTTTCTTGCTGCTTGTCCGGCCACAAACCCGTTTTCCCTTAAACCAACCAAAGGGGAAACCCCTGTGAGGTCTACACAAGCATGTTTCCCCCCAGCCCAGCCAAAGACGAGCAGATCCGCTGGCCGCAGAGTAGATCTCCCTTCCACAGGGTCTGTGAGGAAATTCACAGGGGCCTCTTTCTTAGCAGAGATCCCAGCTCTTCTTAGGATGTCCCACAAAACATCCCGCACCCAATCGTGTCGATATTTGAACCCAGGGAGCTCTTTACAATGAACTGCGTGCTCCATGTATTTATCCATACAAGCTTTACGACATATCGGGCAGGTTTCATCTTCGGGGTACATAGGGATCATCAACCGGTATTTAAGAATGGATCTGTATTCTACCGCAGACATGCATTGTCCCAACCCCTCAATCGGGATAACGGTCAAAAATTCCTGAGCATGGGGACCCTTCAGGCACTCAAACACCGCCTTCTGGCGGGGTGACAAATCAAAAGCTTCTCCCAGGCTTTGAGCGATTTTGCTAAACAGAGCATTCGCCAAAGTTTTTTGTGGCTTCGAGGGGGCGGTGTCCTTGTTAGAGAAACCGCCAATATCCAAGTCTGGGAGAGAGACATTTAAGCGTTCGAGCGCCTCCTGATAGTCCGGGTCAAGCCCGACGACCCCACTGTTTCGAAGGATATGATCCTGTAGTTCCCAAGATTGAGCTCTAGACGCCACAAAGGCATAAACCCCAACATCTTGAGCTGATAAGAGGCCCAATCCACCTAAACGCATAGGCAAAGATGCCAGACGCCACTGGAGGTCACCAAAGAAGGGGCCGCCACCCACTACTATGTCTTTTATAGCCTCTCTAAGGCCATCATCGAACCGAGATGCCGCATCCTCTATCAAATGGGGTTGACAAGTCCGCAGCCCAAAAAGTAGCTTAGCAACCCCCATGCACAACCTTAGCAGAAGGAGTTCACATTGGGGATCCCTCAGACATGATAAGAGTTTCATGAGGTCAACCGCCCTTGAGGCCCGTCGCCCCGCCAACTCCTCAATAAAGCTAGGATCCCGACTAACAGCTCCACCAAGGAGCTTAACCCCCTTCTCTGGTCTACCGATTCCTCTCGGGAAAAGTCCATCCTGAACTTTCCACCCGTCGCATGTCGGCCAAAAAACCTCCGTTTTCTTAATGTTGAGATAAAGCCCTAGGGATGCCCCCCCCCCCTCGTTGATGATGTCTAAGGCTTTAGCAACTTCAGAGGCGTTGCCAATAACCGTCCCATCATCCAAATACCAAGCATGAAACGGAAGTTTACAGCGGTCCTGAACCCGGAGAATAAGAGGTTGTAAGGCAAGGGCAAAGAGAAGGGGCCCCAAGGGATCTCCTTGTTGAACTCCGGTAGTAGCCCCAATACACTCATTAACAACATATAACCTAGCAGGCTGGGCGTAAAGAAATTGGACCCACCGATAGATTGACGGACAACGCTGATGAACCTCTTGGAGAAAGGTTGTGCGGTCGACCGTGTTGAAAGCATTGGAGAAATCCACAGTAAGCAAGGCTAAGGAACCATCTGCATGAAACGAGTTGAGAAACCTGTTTGCACTGTGAAGCACTGCCTCTGCTCCATTTGGCACCCCGACCCCAAATTGATAGTCACTCAAGTACTGGGTCATTTCTTTCCCGACCTTCTTCATCGCCACCTTGGAAACTAACCTTCGCCAAATACCCCCCACAGCAATAGGCCGAATTCCTTTATCAGGCTTCAATAAGGGAGTGAGGGGGGCCGAGGCAACAAACTCAGCAAGCACCTTAGGGCAGGATCTCCCAAGCCATAAGTTAACAACTTCAGTAATGCTCGCAAGCAAACCTGAGGAAGTAACCGAGCCCTCCCCACCAACAGCATCTAACAGGTGTTGGGCCCGCATCCCGTCTCTACCACAAGACGTCCCTTTAGGAAAGGATCGAATACATTTGAGCACACATTCCACATCAACAACAAGAGCGGGTTGGGCCAAAGGGTTGGAAGGTGAGGATGGGGGCGGCACCACCGGGTGTTTATCAATAAGAGCTTTTAAGGTCGAATCACCTAGAGGGGCAACTCCACTAGAGCATAAGACCTTAACCGCAGCCGTGAAATGTCCATCCCTGACTTTCCGAAGACATTGCTTAATATTAGGGTCCCTTTCTTTGTCTTCCTCTCTCCTGCATTCTCCCTTAGGAGCCCCCGTCTCCTCCACGCTATCCAATAGGGAAGAGACTAAGTCATCAAACCCAGACCCATCTTTCCAAACTGTAAGCGCGTGCAAGATGTTACTACACTGCAGAGATTTCCTGTTCCCTGATCTCCGCTCTTGTCTGGAGGATGGTCTAACCACCCGCAAGGTGCAACGCGGAAGTAAAAGCAATTGGACCCAATTGTCGACCGATCCTGGCGACGCTACCACTTTGCGCAAAGCACCTGTTAGAACCTGAGCAAACAACAACCGACAACTTGGGGGAATGCTTTTAACAGTCTGAATAGGGAGGGAGAAAACACGCTCAAGGAGGTTAACCTTACCCCCGAGCCCTGCTGGGTGACGTGGGTTTGTGTCAACCACCACTTGACATGGTTTCCGGATCCCAACAATGAAATCCTCAACATCCCTCGAGTTTATGGCAAACAACACGACCTCATTATCATGCTTGCATCCCCTGCTGAGTGCATGCATCACCATGCACTTTCCACATAACCATTTACCCCTTGCCCTAAGAACCTCCGCAACATCCAAAAAAAGGTCCAAGTCCTTGGAGATAGCCCCCTGCAAGGATAGCCTTCGGCATTCTGTCTTGAGGTGGGTGCTTTGCATGTGATCCAGTAGACGGAAAAAACCCACAGACCCCGGTTTGCCATCTTTACATTTGTGGAAAAATTTGAAAGGGCAGGTCCTTAAGCCACTAGCAGAGCCTTGCACAGGGCCCACTGACTTACCGTTCCGACGCCCCCTCACAGGGGCCATGCGTGTAGGAAAAAAGCCACCGAAGAAAAAACACACTAACAGTACACCAAACTCGAGATGAGTTGTGGGGTAGAAAATTGGTAAATTCGATACAAGACGAAGGAGGGCAGCAACCGCGGGTTGCCCACCCCCTCTAAATGGAACCCCACAAAACCCCTTACCCCATGGCGACCTTCACTTCATTGAGGCATTAGATCGAACACCTGGCGGGTCAACTTTTCTTTCACGTTCTATAAACAATTACAAGTACCAATAAATGCTCCAATAGTTTGACCACAAATTTGATTTTCAAGCATTTTAAAATGCTATATTCCCATTTTTGACATAGAAACAATACATAAATGTTTGGTTGCTAATAATTAAGGGCTTGGTTATTCACCGACCTTATACGTCTTGTATATACATATACGAGACATACAACCCTCTCTCACACCTGGTGATTTGACAATGATTGACCATGTATACGTCACGTATATGTCTACATGAGACGTATGAGACGTATAGGAGTACAATCATTGACACTAATAAATTCTGACAAACAATAATTGCCTTCATATACGCAGGTGTATAGTAGGTGTGAAGGATGTGGGATGTGTATGTGAATAAAGAGGCTCGTAATAAAATGTACAAGCATCTTGCACAAAAGTTGTATGAAAAGTATTATTACCTGAGCCATCTAATAATTAATCAAACGCAACATTTTCTTACTATGACATCAGTTTAAATCAAATTAGAAGTTCTATATACAACATTATAGACTTTTTTTTTTTTAACTAAATCTAATCAATCAATTCTTTCTCTAGATTATGCATCAAAAATAGTATTATATTGAAAACAGATAACAAACTTTTATAAACTACAAAGAATAATTACAAAATTTTATTTTAATAAGGATAAAACAAAAAATGTCAGTATCAAATTAAGAACTTACAATATGTTTTGTGACTTGTCTAGCTACAAAATACATGATTGAACAATGTAATGTCCATATAATATTAAATAAATTAAATTAAATTAAAAGCGGTGAAAAATGCGATCTGTCTTCGTTCGTTCACATATGGAATCGTGGGTGCAATCAAACAACACATGTGACAACCACAAACTCACCAATATGCGCTTCATGATGTTTGATTTGACTTCTAATCTACGATCACCATCGATCTCTCTACCAAGAATGTGAAGACTTGTTCAAAGTCACCCCCACATTACTTTTGCAAAAATCTAGGCCTACAGCAACCCTACCATTTTCTCATCCCCAAGATCGACAAAACACCAAAAAAAGAAAGATAAACCCCACTTCAATGATCAATGGTTCCAGTATGTGACTGTGGGTGGATGGTGAAGATCAGGTAAATTATAGAAAAATGAAGTATTTTTGTTTGGGTTTCTATTAGCTACTGTAGTTCTTACTTGATTTCGTGCTGCATTTAGATTTGAATCTGGATTTGGTAGTTGCAATACTTGATGGAACTCTGGGTTTGGGTCAATTTGGAATTTACATAATGTTATTGCAGAGATTAAAGTTTTAAGATTTGGGATTTGATTACATTATAGATCTGAATACCAAGCGTTCGTTGAAATGTTAGGGCTTTTGGTTTGAGTACTTTCAGTTTGAAAATTTTCTTGGTGCTCTTGTCAAGATCTTGATTCTTTTGTACTCGGTGTGTTGTCGAATTATTGGGAATTTAGGTTGCTGATTACTGAATCATCAATTTGGTCGATTTGCTATCATTCTTGACGTTCTTCCCCAAATCTTGGTCATATGCACTGGGTGTGTATTTAAACTGTATATATCTGGAAGATCCTGTCGAAAGATTGGTGTTTTCTGCTACATTGTGAAATTGATGATGGAAACTTAAAGTTAAACTAAGCATTTTGTTGATTATAGAAGTGAAATCCTAATCAAATGGCTTCAACATCACCTTCTCCAGGTTCTTCACCATCATCAGTTCCTCCTGTTTCTTCTAACCCTAATTCCCTTCCACCTGTGTCTCAGCCCAATCAGGCAACTGCAGCTCCGCCGCCCCCTTCTATCACTTCATCTCCGCCTCTTCAGTTGCCTCCAGTACCAGTCGTCAGTTCACCACCACCAGATGCATCACCACCACCACCACCACCAGATGCATCATCTTCACCACCACCAGCTGCATCATCTTCACCCCCACCACCAGATGCACCATCACCACCAGATGCATCTTCATCACCACCACCAGCAGTACCTGCTTCTCCCCCATCTCCACCTGCAGCACCACCCACAACCACTCCTCCACCATCACCACCCCCTGTCACGGCCACTCCCCCAGCTTCTCCAATATTGTCTCCACCACCACCATCAGGTGGTTCTCCTCCTCCACCCAACCCAACCACTTCTCCCCCATCTCCAACCCCACCTGACACCACACCATCTCCACCACCTCCTCAGTCACTTTCTCCATCCCCACCACCTCCAAAAAATGCTCCTTTACCACCAACCTCTTCCTCTCCCCCTCCACCACGCGCAAATCCGCCCGAAAACCCTCCACCAAGTCATCACCAAACACCACCACCTCCTGCTCCCCCCTCAAACACGCCCATCACCCCGCCATCTTCAACATCATCACCTCCTCCTTTACCAACCACTACCAATTCATCTACCCCCACAACCCCTGGTTTACAATTGCCTCCTTCGCCCACAGAGAAACCCACTGCACGAGCAACCAACACAAGCACAATTGATAGACAAACATCTGGCGGGTCCTCTAGTGGATCAAAAACAGGTGGTGTAGTAGCAATCAGTCTTGTAGTCGGGTTTGTCACACTCTCTCTTCTCTTGATGGCTGTGTGGTTCAAACGAAGGCAAAAAAGAAGAAATCAACGCCCTAATGTTAATTACATTATGCCTTCACCATCCGCTTCCTCCCAGAAGTCAGGTAATCTATTAAACCGCTTCATTATTATAACTCAAACCACATTTAATATTTGGGGTGTCTTTATTGCTGGTAGTTGGTTATTACATTAGATAACTTGTATGCGTCTACAGATTCCCAATTTTTAAGGTCCCAACCATCAGCTCACCCATTAGCCGGGAGCCCATCATTAAGTAAATCCATGTACTCACCGGACCATGGTGGTGTGGGAAACTCAAGGGCTTGGTTCAGCTATGAAGAGTTAACTGAGGCTACAGATGGGTTTTCAGGAAGCAATCTTTTAGGTGAAGGTGGGTTTGGGTGTGTTTACAAGGGGTTGTTAGCAGATGGGAGAGAAGTTGCTGTTAAGCAACTGAAAATTGGTGGTGGTCAAGGGGAACGTGAGTTCAGGGCTGAAGTTGAGATTATTAGCCGGGTCCATCATCGTCATTTAGTCTCTCTTGTTGGTTACTGCATCTATGAGCATCAAAGATTACTTGTTTACCAATATGTCCCAAATAATACCCTTCATTACCATCTTCATGGTAAGTTTTGGTTCTTTAGTTCATTTGGGATTTTTTGTCGGTTATCAAACTGTTTTTAATTATTTTTATCCCTTTGTAGGTGAAGGCAGACCAGTTATGGACTGGGCAACCCGAATTAAAGTAGCTGCTGGTGCAGCTCGTGGTTTGGCTTACTTGCATGAAGATTGTAAGTTTAGACTCTCAAGATTTATGTTTCTTTTCTTTCTTTCTTTTTTTCAATTCTATAACTCTAATGTTGTTATTGTGTATCAGGTCATCCTAGGATCATTCACAGGGACATTAAGTCATCAAACATTCTATTGGATTACAACTTTGATGCCCAGGTATCTTAAACTTTTCAACATGATTTAGCAGTCGTGTTTAAAATCTGCTTATATGTTCCGTAAGAGGAGTGATTAACATTTAAATCATTAAACATGCTTTTCTTTTTGCAAACATTATTGTTGGCTGTTGTGAAATTGGAAAAAAAGAAGATAAGAACACTACGAGAATTAATAGTCTTGGAAAGAAAATTCCAAGTGCGATGATTATTAATAAATTTATTTTCTTCAGTTTTTGTTAAAGTTGCTTGTTCTAGCAAACTGTAGTGTTCTTTCTGCATTTTTCCAAGACAGCTACATAAAACAAAGTGAAATTCTCAGAGAAGTTGATAAACTTCTTTTTATAAGTTGTTTTTTCATTCGGCAGGTGGCAGATTTTGGACTTGCAAAGTTAGCAATGGATTCAAATACACATGTCACAACTCGTGTCATGGGCACCTTTGGGTAAATCCTGTTTCCTTGTAGTTAAACATCTTGTCTCTTGGACTAGGTCTTGTTTCTTTGTGTATCCCCCCCCCCCCCCCCCCCGGAAAACTTAAATTTCAATACGCTACGAACAAACGAACATAACTATTCATGATAATGACGTTTGTTTGTTAAACTTTGCCAAGACATAATTGGGCTAATGCTGTTGTATGTGAGCTGAGCTAATTCCAAGCTTGGTCAGCTCATAAAAATATATTTCGGTTAGAACCTTCTTTTGGCTTCCAAGCTTCACAATTTAAGCTTTGACTGGGTTCCCTAAAGCTAGACCCTTGGTTACCACTCATATAAGCTTGGTTCTGTCATTAGCTACAAATAGGTTCCTATGGCTTATATAGGCTTGAATTTTGGCTTTGCTGAATAAGATTGCTTATATGAGCCCAGTTCTGTTGAAAGAAACTTGCTTGATAAAATTACAAATAAACTTCATCTGTTGAATTACAGAAAGTTCCCCTTAAGGCTAAAGATTAGTAACAAGAAAAACATAGATTACAGTAGGTGGCGTGCGTCGCTCATTTAGTCTTCTCATCCATGATACATGCATGTCATACTTTTGGGTAAGCTGGCTCGTTTTGTATACACCCATGGATCTTTTACATATGACAAAATGGCATTTTTGTGATTTGCTCAGATATATGGCTCCTGAGTATGCTTCAAGTGGGAAGTTGACTGAAAAGTCAGACGTTTTCTCATTCGGGGTGGTGGTCTTAGAGCTCATCACGGGCCGTAAACCTGTTGATGCATCTCAACCCCTTGGTGATGAGAGTCTGGTTGAATGGGTAGGTTTATTGTCAACTACTCAAATTTACAGAAATATCTATTTTTTTTCTTGCATTCATTGTTCCTTATGGTTATATATTTTCAGGCCCGACCATTACTCAATCAGGCTCTTGAAAATGAGAATTTTGAGGAATTGGTAGATCCAAGGCTAGGAAAGAACTATGTGCAGATAGAAATGTTCCGCATGATTGAAGCAGCTGCAGCCTGCATCCGCCATTTAGCCCCAAAACGCCCTCGAATGAGCCAGGTAATAACTGATGCACTTGTGCTTATGTGTATGTTAAAAAAAAAGAAGTGTGGGTATAATATAAATCATAATAATAATAAATAAATGTAATGTGGCATATCTAAGTCTCCATTAGGATAGGAGTAAGGTTTGTCTTTGCCCCTCCCTCCCTGCGTCACTATTGATTAATAGGACTTTACTTGTCATACGGGGTGTCTACAAAAGCAAGCAGTCTCTATGTTCAATTGGATTAGGTGTAAGGTTTGGCCTTCGTGTCACCCTACTGATTAGTGGGACTTTAATGGGTATGCTTGTTTGTTTGTTTGTTATTTCATTAACACGAGGAATAATCATTAATTTTTGCCTGAAATGACCAAGTTACCAAAAGCTGACATGATTATGTAGGTGGTGAGAGCTCTAGACTCAATTGTTGACTTCACAACAGATTTGTCAAACGGGATGAAACCAGGACAGAGTGAAATATTTGACTCAAGAGAACACTCTGCACAGATTAGATTGTTTCAAAGGATGGCGTTTGGTAGTCAAGACTACAGTTCTGAATATTATAATAATTCTGAAACCAGCTGGAGGAGTTGAGGAAACATGAAACATGCTATCGTAACGACATTATGTTTTTGGGCACCGTCAATATAACTAAGATGCATGCCAGGCACGCGGTTTATGACCCGTGTGATTTTTTACACCGTCAGTGTATGTAAAATCTGATGATTTAGAATGGTGGTTGGGCTGCCAAATTTGGTCATTCTTTATAGGAAGTCTTGTGATAAGTTTTCCATGTAAATTTTGTTATCAATGTTCTAACAATGTAAGAATCTTTTGTCATGCTTCTCTTTTGATTTTTTTATTCCTTTTTTTTTAATCATTTCAATGCTAAGATTCATGGGCTGGTTCCCAAATACTGAAATAGTTTTTCTCATTTCCTATATGCGTAAATATCCTTTATCTCAAAGTTGTATGTATATATCTGCAGAGTACCAAAGTGGCATTTACATGCAGTTTGTTTGAATATGCACAAATTAATATGATGGGTGGTCGGATTACGAGTTATTTGGTTTTGACTATATTTTGTGTCTCATAGAAACTCGATTCGACCCAAATTGACTTGAGTCTAGTCCGACCCGAATCTATCCAAATAAAAATCGGTTCGGATTCGAATATATCCGAATAACCCGAACAACCTGAATAAAGCTGAATAAAAGTTTCCTAATTTTTTCTTGTGTTTATTTATTTTTTCCTATATTTTGGTATATAAAAGTAAACATTTTACTAATTTAGATTCATAACACAACATACAAAAGTAAAAAACAAACACAAATTTATCGTAATAAAGAAGTCAGTAAATTTTATGACTCATAAAAAAATATCTGAACAAACAGAATTACTCGAATTTAACAAGGGTACGTTGTCTCTTAATCGGATTATTCGGATACCCGAACAACCCGAATTACTTAAAAATAGATATATGAATCTGACCTGAATATCCAAATAACTTTTTTAGATTCTGATTAATCCAACCCGATCAAGTTTCGAATCGAGTTTTTCTGATTTTGGATACGATTCGGGTTCCGATTTTTTTCTGATTTCGCATTTTTTGAACATATTTAGGTCTCTGCCATGTATATCAAGATTTGATGATAAATGATACGTGACGTATAACCCAATTATTAAATTCATACACGGATTGAGAGGTATGAAAATTGCATGAAAACCTGCAACATATATCAACTTAATTTTAGTGATCATTCTTGCTGTAGCCTGTAGATGCAGTTGATTAGTTGCCATGTCTAATTTCTTAAATGTCGCTTTTAGTCTCATGGTTGTCACTAAATGAATAGAATCTTTTTTAATTAATAAAATCTCTTAAATGAAAAACTTTATATATTGTAATTATTCCGCATAAAAATTAAAGCTTTTCAAATACAGAGGTGGGTTTTATTCTATTAAATACCATTTGTTGGAGTTTTTAATATATATAATTTGTATAGCATTAATCATGGACGGTCACAAGACCCTATTGAATCTCAACTCGTTAATAGAAAGTGTATCATAAAATTTATTTTGACCAGATAAGATTTTTTGAAATGACCCTACCTTTTCTGCTAACTCGTATGGGTCCGGACCCCACAAAGGGGGAGGGAGTCAACTGAACATCTCAGCCAGTGGCGGATAGGTCTAGCGTCCGAATCCAACGGGAGTCAAGTTTTTTTCCCCAACTATGATCATGTTTAATTACGAAATTACCCCAAAATCCGACCTAGTCTAGTTACAAAGACACAATCCAAGAGTTGTAACATTAAGTTGTTATAAATAGTTATATTAGAAAAAAGTGACCCCATAGAAGAAAAAAATCTCGAGTCCGCCACTTGCATTAACTATCGAAACACTCCAATTTGGAATGTGCTAACGTGTCATATTTACACTCATATGCAAATACCAAAGCCTTAAACATACATGATTGTTTCTAGTGCAAATAAATACTAAGTGGATGCTGGGGCAATGACAATGAGTCATGAGTGGATGCTGGTGGCCTGCAATAGTTGGTGGACGTGGCGTGTGGCAACAGTGGTGCTCGTTGGTTTTGCAGGTGGTGTCTGCTACTTCGTGAGTGCAATCAAGAGTGGAAAAAAAAAAAGAAAAAAAGTGGAAGTGAAAATGAGTGGAGATTAACTTTTTTCGGCTAGAAAATACCAATTGAAATGTCATCAGTAGTTGGTACACATGAATTTAAAAAAAGAAAATAATAAAATACACACACCGTTAATAATGTCAGTGATTGCCAACTAGGACACTGAGCATAATAACTTTTTTTTATTTGGTATTGAGGAGACTTGACATGTTTTATTGAGCTTTGGTAAGTATTATAACATGTTACTAGGTTTTGTTTAGAGTCAAATTAGGCCTATAACAAACCATTTTGTTGTTAGAGATATCCATATGATAGGTTAATATAACTAGATGGCGCTGCATCGCGCGTTGTCACGCAAATTTAACATAGTCATTTTATTTTTATAATAAACCCAAAAGAAAAGACATGATCATAAAACAAACTATTAACGGTCAAAAAAAATACTCGTGGGTTGTAATCACCCTTAATTCACATCAATAACAAACACAAGAGAATCAAAAATAACATTAACGAATAAACGGGATATTATTTGATGAATAAAACAATAACAAACCAAAATGAATGTTAGCAAAAATAAAAGCAATAAAAAAATAATTAAATAAAACCAAAAATAAATAAATTGATAAAAGCTCCAGCATGATTCGATCATTGATGGTTGCCGCCATTGCAGGTGAAGGCCAACGTTCGAGATGGGTGGTGTATTTAAAGTTGTCAAATTTTAAAGTCAATGGGATTATATGTGGCTGAAAGACAACACAAAAGAATTGACGCATTAAGGCTTGTATTTTTGTGCTTTGCAAGCTGTAAATCATTGTTCATAATTGTATTTTGTATAAATAGTAATAACAAGTCTATGATGTATTGAAGACATATATGACACTCAGTATACAAAATGTAAATAATTTACAATTTCAAGTTTATAGTGTGGTGACAAGAACGTCAATAACACCACATTACACCATCATTGAAGCTTGAGGAGAAGGTTGGCAAAAGAAACCGTTTTCAGAGCAGACCCAACTACCCTACTCAGACGGCCGGACCTTCTGAAGGGTTGTATTGACAGTTTCTTTTGTATTGTCGGTACTGTTGAAGGGTGTGATGTATTGAAACCCCCCACCCCTCTTTCAACAGTGTTGTATTGACGTACCAGCTGAGGTTTCTTGAGTTCTACCTTTTTTATCTCTTGATTAGTGATTTTAGAAAAAATTGAACTTAAGAGGAAGAGGGAAACAAAGACCTGATTCTGGTGGGGTAAAGTTGCAGATATCAAATTCCTTCGAAACAAGGGGAGGGATGAGATGATTATGAGATGATTCACTTGTCACTTTGTCTGCATTACAGTAGGATAGGCCCGTAGGATAGGGTAGGATAGGGGATAGAATGTATTTAGTTTTTTTATGACTAGTTGTCCCACAATATAGGATAGAATAGGTTAGGGTAATCTAGGAGTACAATCAAACCATGTGCAACAGTAGGTGATTGGGACGTGAGAGGGGCCGGTAACGCCCACATGGCACCCTCCTATTACATAGGGGCGTGACCCGGACAAGCATGAGGATCATCACAGGGTGAAGAAAGAAGAAAAGGGAAAAAAGAGTGATAGGAGTGATAATAACACATGTGATGATGATGAATGATGTGTTGCTTGTTTATGTGACGCCTACGTGGTGCCTACATAAAGTGATGGGGTATCCACCACTACACATGGCCTTAGGGTGAATTTGACGCTGGGTAAATTAACTCATATATTAACATTAAATGTCTTGTCTGAATTCTCTTTAAATTACAAAATTTCAATAGTGTTACAATTCGCTTCTCTTGAGCAGGTCTAATTAACTCTTGCCATTCAGCAAAGTACATGTCTACATAAACAGAAGTACAAGATTTTAAAACAATACTCCAACGAAAGTACCAACGTCTAAACATAAAATCAAACCAAAACTGGCGATCCAGATAAATTGCCTGGTCTTATTTTGAATCGTGAGGTTTCAAGGGCACACGAATTTCATTTCAGTTTAAGGCACAATTTAAACCATGTAGTTAATCAACTTCAACAGTCAAAAACCAATGATTCCTTCAGTTAAGCAAATAAGATTTTCCTCGCTTACGAAGGCCAATGCTTGTTACATATATAAGAGAAAGAGGTATCATCACTATAGGAGGCTCTCGATGTTGAGCTCCACAAAGGAGCATGGATCAGGTATGTCAAAGTTTTCCAACACCTGAAAATTATATGAAACACAATAGCTTAAATATTACAACAAACTTACAAAGATTTTGCCCTTTTACGTTAATTCTATTAAAAATGACTAAAACATAGATTATTAATATACCATGAAACTCTTTTCAATAACATGATTAGAAAAGCTGTTTGAAATTAGAAAAACCAAGAACCACTTTCCACCCATTTCCCTTCAGTAATTAAAAAACCAAGTATTTGACTTGTTAAAAATAAACTATTATAAGCTGAATCAACCCACTTCTGGGTAATCTGAATCTCGGTCAGATATGAGCCTATTGACAACTAAAAATGAGCTGGCCACTAGTGGTAAATAATCGTATGCATAAAAAAAATACAAGAAACTTCAAGATCTCAACAATTAAATAATAATAATAATAATATTAATATTAGAAAAAATAACTTTAAGGTCTCTCAAATTCAAGTACCTGTGGGTGAACAATGCCAAATGTTCCTATTCTCTTCCCTTTGTAAATGATACTAGCTTGTCTTCCCGAAAGAAACTCAGGCTCCTTCATTAATAACAAATTTGTAAAACTAACCAAAACAGTTTGACACACTAAAGATGGCATAAAATGACGGTCGGCTTACGAGCTGTGAGATGACCCAAAATGTTTTTCTTTTAAAGTGGCAAAACGTTTACACAATTGTAAAAAAAAGGGTTTAGTGAGCCAATTTGAACCTGTTTCCTTTAAAGGTAACTTTTTTTTAAACATGGTTTGAGATTAACAGAACCACTCATAAGTAACAAGGCTGATGATTGCAAGTGATTTTGTAATATATTAAAGGACTTACATCTGACTGCTCAATGTAGTAACCAGTATTGTCACCAGCCGATGCAAAAGGAGTACCTGTTACTTCCATGACTCTGTCTACCAGGCCATGTATCAACTGCAGAAAAAAAAAAACGAAGGTGCAAGATCAAATCAGTAGACAAAACTGTATGAGATGAAAGATCATCAGCACATGATATCAATTATCCAAATTTTAGCCAACGATAAGTATTTTAAAAAAAGACGCTATTCTGATATTAAGAGTTCAATTTTACTTACTAGATTCGAGTTTTGACAATGAGATGAAATGGATTATCTGATAATAGGTTGTTTGAACAAGATAAAATTATATAGATAAAACGAGTTATGTTCAAGTGAATCTTACATATGTATTTTCATACATCATAGAGAAAACATAAACAAATAGCTTAAAGCATAAAAATTTACCTCAAAACCAGAAGTAGCACCACAATAAAGAGCTGCCAGTTGGCGACGATTTGAGGCCCCGACATCTTTTAACCCATCCAATACAGATACATCACCTACTTCAAATATCTACAGTTCAAACAAGAAGTAAAAGTAACATTAGAGCTCAATTATAAGCAAACGATGAGAAGGCACACCTCCAACTTAAGATAATGGAGATGACCTGATGTATTAAGATGATAAAATCCATATTACCTTGATAGGTTTCGGATGATCTTTATTGTGTGCCGCTGTTTTCAGTATCCCAGCCATGAGACTGCTTCTTACAACCTATATGATTCAAAAGTTAGGCAAGTAAAGTTTTTAGCATGATGTGATCTCCCTGCATGAAAACAATAAAAAACAGAAACAGTGGTGCTACTTGGCAGAAATCTCACTGTGCCACATCAGCAATTTCCCACCCAAATTTTCATTTTTTCCTCCCACATGTCCGTTCATGATTTTGAGCTATTTCTTGATTTTCAAAATCACTTTTCCAATTTGCCTATCATATCTTGGTGATCAATAAGGGTGGGCTTGGAGCAACTACCAATGTTGCTGCTTTGTGACCTTGAGGTCATGGGTTCAAGCCACAGTAAACAGCCACTTACACAAATGTGTAGGGTAAGACTGTGTACAAAAATCACTAACTCGCTAAGCAATCCGGCCCCTTCCCAGACCTTGTGCAAAGCAGGAGCTAATTCAAGCATTGGGTATGCTCTTTTTATCTTGGTAATCAATATTTGAGTATAGAAGTTTTTTCCCAGGTCCTTTTTTTGTTACAGCATGAACTAGCTTATTATTTCATAAGCATGAAGCATCCAATTCTACTTATTTGCCCTTTCAAATCGGTGGGACACAAAAGATATATTCAAATATCAGTCAAAGAGATGAACTTTTGTGACTGCTTAATAATGCAGTGTAAATTAATAGTTATAGTGACCTTTCAGTATTTATTTTCATGAAAAATTTGAATGTTCAATTTTGAGTATTTAAATTAATTGGGTGCTTAAATTTGGTAATCATGCAACAAGTGATTGATGTGTTAGGGATTCAGGTTAAGCAAACCACACACAATTAATTGCAGAAAAGTAAACGAACACAAGACATAAGGATTTATGTGATTCAGGCGATGTGACCTACAGTTCCCCATTTGCGGCACATATGATGTATATATGTGTGGGCCCTCAAGGGGCCAAAGTAAAATTGCACTAATTTTAACGTTATTTTACTTATTTTGTGAAAATAACGTTAAAAGTGTTGGAATGATCATCTTCAAACAATAAATTTGAGCCAGGGACTCCTTTGGAGCAGCCTCTCTATCCCAACTGGGATAGGGGCAAGGTTTGCGTCAATTCTTCCTCCCCAGACTCTACTGAAAAGTGGGAATATACTGGGTATGTTTGTTTGTTTAGGCGATGTGACCTACGTCCAGGGATGCAACTAGGGTTTCTGTTTTATTACTGAGCTGCTCAAGAGAATTACAATGCCCTATCATCTATATATAACATTTAAATTAGGGTAAACTACTTAGGGAACAAGGAATCTAAAATATGACAATCTGCCTAAAAATTCAGTCACAAGACAATTAGGGCCGGCTGCCAAATTATGAACTGGAAATTGAAGTGGGCAACCCCGCGGGAGGGGGCGGGGGAACCACTGTGGGCGGTTTTATGCTAATCTCAGTTTCAAGGAAAACACAGCTCAGTATGTTGAATAAGTCGATAACGGACCACATGTGAGAAGACTGGGACTGAAATCTTTAGAACCGGGCACCATGGAAATCACAACAATGGCGCAAGCCACACAACTACATGCACAACTGCTAAAGAAAACTCCACAATCCCAACATGATGAAAAACTGCATTGAGTGGCCTTCAAATTTTAATTAAACTTTAAAGAACATTATGTGTCATCTGCCTACAGCTCATCAGTTTGGTCATTTATCATATTGTCACGTCTATTGTTCAAAAAAAAAAATCGCATTTCTATATCTCATTAGTTTTTCATATTATTCTCAGATTAAAAATCTAGTCATGAAACGGCAAACTATTATGAACAACTGGAAATTGAAAAACTAGCCACGAAAGATTCCTCCTAAAGGTGCATTCACATCAACAGCAACATGAACATTATTGTTAACTGGCTATAAGAACTAACAAAAAAGAACCCCAGAAAATAATGCATCATTTCCTTTCAAGCTTTCATAAAAAGTAATATAAAATTGTTAACTTCAAAAAACTAAAATATAGATTCTCATCATCCCAGGTTAGATATGTTCAAGTGGTTGTCTAACTAGTTCAAACACTTAAAAGATGGTCAATTTTGTTCAATCAGATTTAAAATTTTTTGTTTAATTCGATTAGAAAAGCTTTTGGTCAATCGGATTTGAAGAATTCATTCACATTACAATCAATGGTCTAATTTATTCAAACACTGGTCAACTGCATAACGTGTCACATCTGACCGGATCTTGCATTAGATAGCATCTCCTATATATCATGGAATTGCATCATATCAACTGCTGCAATGCAATCCATATATGGCAGCAGCAGCTGCATCCTGCCAGGCCATACGACTAAAAGGGATGCTCAAAGACTTAACAGGTCAAACACGGGATGGAATCAAGCTGTTAGTTGATAACAGGTCAGTTGAGCTGGTGACAAACCCAGTTTTACATAATTGAATCAAACACATTAACACAAAGTACCATTTTATTCACGACTCATGAGTGTGTTGAAAAGAACTTGGTGAAGATCGAATTTGTAAGTGACAGAGAACAAGCTGTAGATATCTTAAGTTCTTAACTAAAGCTCTCCCTACCCTCAACTCCTCAAGTTCGTTGAAATGAGTGGAAAAATAGATGTTGAAGAATTGACTGCAAAAGGACTGGAATTAAGGGGGTGATTGATAATTAATTCCAAGATTTAAGCAGTCAAAAGCGACAAAGCAAAAATAAGTAGTGACTGATTTATGCAATCAGTTTTTATTTCTTCCTTACATAGACATTTGTTTTTCCCCAATAAATAGGTGGTAGAATAAGGTCAAAAATGAATTCCTCTTCTATTATCACTAATAAAATCTGTGTTAACTGCTTTGTTTCAATTAGTTATTGTGCTGATTGTTTCTAACATTCATTCCATAATTTTTACCGCACATTTTTATCAAATCCGCTCATGTCTCACTTAAACTTGTAACCTAGTTGTTTAAATGCAAAAATAGATATTTGTGTGGGTGAGAAAATATATGGTCAAGAGGTACAAGATTTAAGATGAATAAAAAAATATATAGTTAAATTGTTAATGTTATTTTTTCTAAACACGAGAATAGTAAAAGTGGAAGCAAACCTCAAAATCAGCAGAGCGAGGATTTCCGATGATAACTGCAGTTGATTTGTCATCTTTACGGTTTAGCATGGAGAAATTCTCTTTGTAAGAGCATAAGATCCATGTTAACACTTCCGTATAACCGCACAGGGCGATCTAGAAAGAAAACAAACCAAAAAGACATATCAATCACATACAAAAAACAATTCACATAAAATGATACAAGTAACAATAATAATCTATCAAGATACAAGTTATCTTGTCCTGTTTCATTCACCGTTGCAATTATAACTTGATTAAGGAATATATAGTTAAATACGCATGTCTACATTTCGATGTGTGCACAAATAATCAAACAACATTCTAACCCTGAAAAGTTCCATAAAAACACTGAATGTGGTTCCTTTTTGCAGCAAAGGCAAGAGAGTAGATTAGTAGAAGGTTGTCATTGGAAAATGGAGACAATGAATTGATTTCTAGATAGAAAACTAGAGGTGACAAAAATGAATGGGTACATGGGTTGTGAACGGGGTAAAAAGAAGTAAGTTTTGATTTGGTGGGGTTGCATGACCCGAAAATACTTTTTATAAAAAAATATTTAGTTATTTCAAAAGTACCGAATTTGCAAATATAATAACATGTTATTTCACTGGTAATCTATTAGTAGAATAAAAGTTTTATACATTTAAAATACACTTTGCAAGACTTCACATCCCTTGATCCCGTTAACACTCTAGTTTTATATTTATTTATTCATTTTTACAGTTTTGACATGTTAAAGATAATTATAATCCATTCCACCTCTTAATGCAAAATGTGTACCTCTGTTCTTATAAGATCACTGAACTGATTCAGAGGCAATGGTTTCAAAGATGCTGGTATCTGCTTAGGAATTTTATTGAAACCAAAAGCAATCGCCACGTCCTTCGGAATTTTTTACAACAGAACAGATATTTCATGTCAGTCAAGTTAGAGAAGAGGCAACATCAACAATAATTAATGTTCATAAAATAAAAAATGCACTTTCACTCCATACCTCTGCTACATCACATGCATGAAGAACATCACTTCTGGTTGGAGGAACAGACACGATAAAAGTACATTCGTTATCTTCTGAAACAGATTGCTCCGCATGTAACTGCATCTTGTTCAACAACCCAGCAACCTGGAAGGAAGGTGCAAATAAATAACATACTCTAGATGTCAAAAGCATGACATATTCATGCTCTTCATTCCTTTTACTGATGCCTCCATCTATAAAAAATTATAGAATTGTTTAGGGCATAAATTACATATTTGGCATGTTTCGTACCTTGTTTGCCTCTAAAGAAACCCCAGCTATACGATTTATGTATGATAAAGATACATTCATGTCATAGGATGATAATTCAGGGCAAATATAAGATTTTCCATCAGGATATGTTACTTCAACTGGTTCAACCTCAAATTTCCGTTCACAATACACAGAGAACATTGTAACCTGCAGTAAAATTTGCATAATCTTGTCATTTTCTTGTGGTTTTTATGAATTGAAAGATTATTAAGAAAAAGCATGCAAAACAATTCTTTTGCACTTGACCATTGTGTTCAAAACAATCTTGGCTTTGGTCAAATCAGTGGCTGTGCATTCGATGAACACATTCTTCGTCTGCAAAGAGATAGCCGAGTGAGCTCCATTAATTATTGGGGGAAGAGACAATACAGTTCTGCAAAAATCAATCAGTAATTTGTAGAGTAAATTTAATCAAATTGGAAAACATGGTAAAATGGGACCTACCAATTGTAGTTAAAAGTAGGGTAGAGTAATAAAACAAGTATTCATGGTAGTTAAAATTAAAGATGGTAATATCGACCCATGTTTATAAAGTTGTTAGGTTCATGGTCATTTTTATTCTTATCTTTAATTGGTAAAAATAGGTTAAAAAAGAAATGGGTCATACAGGTGGAAAGTCAAAAGGGTATGTTTAATGCATAAAATCTCAAAAAAAAAAAATTCAAAATATTAGGCTACAGACAACTTTAGTAACACACTAAGAAAAGAAAAAGAAAAGAAAAAAAACCTTCAATATTTTTATAACAAAATATGTTTTGGTCCAATCCAAATTACTCCACAAACCCAAATTTGTCATTAAACTGAAATCAAAAGACAAAAAGTCTACCTTACTGCATTGACTCAAAATTCAAAGGTACTATAACATAAAACCTCAACATAAATGACCATAAAGACATAAATATTAAAAATTAGAGTAGAATACCTGTTTCGATCATAAATAACAGGGAAAACAGGTGAATCTTCAATTATGTGCAAAAACTTCTTCAATTTTAAATCAGACTGCCACCAGTTCATAAGACAAAGAAGATGTCAAAAAGGCAGAATAAAAGTACATATAACTCTCTCAACAACCAGGAAAATCACACAGATGTATATTTAATAATTTATGCACACACAGTCACACGATCCTTAAAATGCATGTATATATAAGCATGATCTACCTTGTAAAACTCCATCAGTTTATCAGCTTTGAAAGTTTCCACCTGTAAAAGAAGTCATCACCACTGCATAAGCAAATTTCTTGCTACAACCAAACGAAATAAACGAAGTAACCAATAATGACATCTGATCTGTTGTAATTTTCCAATGTTGCAAATGAGTTTGTCTTCATATATAGGTGGATAAATTTAGATGAGAGTGACTTTATACTTAATGTATGCTAATATGTACAGAGCTAGTTCAATAGTGATCCTTACCTGTTTTAGTGGTTTAAACTCTATCTCTGACGGAGGCAAAGCCTGACAAAATTGAATTAAAATAGAAAAGATAAAGCAATAGTTGATAAAAAACAATGAAACAAGTCTAAACTTGAAACAAAACATACCACCAAAATGTAATAACATAATTATATGTTCTTTGTAGTGCTCAGGGGAATTTAGTTGCCTATGGGGTTTTTCACACATACATCACTTTGTGTACATAAATCTGACTGTATTAACAAAATCACATACCTCATAAGTAAATGGGCCATCTATTGTGTCCAAATCATGTGTTCCAATAGCAACCAGAGTTCTTCGCCTGAAATTATAAAGGTACCAACCCAATAAATTATCTTAAAAGATCAAATATATACATGTATACGTATGTATGAATCTTGTACACTACAAGAGACAACGAAAATAAAATTCATACATTACCTGCATATATTTTGATGAAGCTTATCTTGAAGATCAATAAAGCTGTTATATCTCGCCTCATCAAAGGTTATACCTCTCAAAACAGCACAAACAACATATGGACGTATAATAGATGTCTGTAAAAAAAATAAACATAATGAAGATTATCAAACACGTGTATCAAAATAAAGAGTTCTTGCTGCTTAAAACAAACATAAATAAAAATGGCACACCAGAGTTGATTTATGAGATACATACCTCAGGCTTTACATGCATTTTCAGTATGGATTCCTTACTGATACCAGCAACTTTGTAATTGGGCACAGAATCAACGCCACAAAATATGCGCAGTGACTGAACAAGTCCCTCAAGACAAAGCAAATCATATCTGCATTTAAATGAGCATATTCAGATCTACTTAGAAAAGTCCACATCAAACATTGTAACTAAAACCATACTTCATAGTCTCTGGCTTCTCAATTCAATATAAAAAAAGACACATTAATTGTTCTGTTTGAACTTAAACTTCTAACATGTATAGGTTAAGAAATTCAAGGGTTTAGCAACAACATTTTTTGGTACCAAATCATGTTAAAAGCACGAGGCGCACCAAGGCAAAAGGGTCTGCCTAGCCAGGGCGAAAGGCGAAGGCATGTGCATCAAGAACATGAAGCTCAAGATATTTACATAATATTCTTTATGCATATCAGCTTATGATAGGTTTCTATTGTCACGTACCCAAAATTTAAATGTAAATAACATCTATACACACATATAAATTAACCTCAATGTACAATCTAAAAAGCTGAATGTACAACTTTTTGAGACACAAAATCTGCCCATGTGCAAAAGGTGCAACTCATGCATGCGCCTCAGGTGCGCTTTATGTCTGCCTATCGCTTCACCACATTGCCTCTCTCTGAGCGTGCCTCAAAGCTAGGCACAACATAAATGAGCTTTTTTAAACTAAGACTAGAATGTAATGCTAAGAATTTGACTTTGAATTAGTTTTCCCTCAAAAATAAGGCTCATTTTACATGAAAAACTAAATAAACCTTTGTTTTTTTTTCCCTATAACTTGGCTACAAGAGAGCACTCTTAAATCAAACACATCTTTCAAAGTTAATGTGGCAAGGATCGTCCCCCATAGTCTTATTGATCTGTCATCTGTTTGGCAAACCTCATACTAAGTTAAATTCATCAGTTACTTATCTGTTAGACACACGACACACCCACATGAAGTCAAAAAAAAAAGTTCAAAACATGAGCACCATGAGTAATGGTTAGAAGTTACCTATTGGCAGGCACGTCAATTTTGTAGATTATTTCCTCATCACCACCAATTCCGTCCTCTTCTTTTAGATGTTTCTCCTTTCTTATAATCGCTTTCTCAGTTGTCTGGTATACCATATTCAAAACTAGATAAATCATACACATCTTACTTACATACAAATGGTTAGGGTATGCAAAAACTTACCACATCATCAAGCTCGATTCCGAATTCGAAGCATAATTCATCGAACTCATCTTGTGCTGCCAACAATAAAACAATAAAAGAACATTAGAATGAAACTGGTATAGGTTCAAAGAAGTAAGACAAATTTAGATTGAAACTCACTGTAAGTGCGCCCTAGGGCTTGGAAAAGAAGGTCCCTTCCGACACTGACGGTAGGCATGGTGAATCAAGCTCTCAGATACAGGGAAACTACTCACCAAAATGAACTGGATCATGTTAATGTTAAGAACAATTTCAATTTGAAGTATGTACACCAAAAACCGGTCCGACTTCCGGTTTCGACAGAAAAAACCGAAATTCAGTGCAAAATTATTGAATCATAGTATGAGACACCAAACGCAACCTAAATTTTGCGTCATCTTTATAACGAGTTTATGACTTACGCATCAATTTAGTTTAAGACCAGTTCAATGCTGTGAAACAGAACATCAAGGAGCAGAAAAGTCCCCAAATGCTATAATACCAGAAAACTTGATTGCTAATTATGACATACCTTAGGGGCCGGCTACCGGAGAAGACTCTGATGCGGGCGAAATTCGGAGAGGAATCGATTAGGGTTCAGCCTTCCAATCGTTCACTCAGATACCAGGGCGGCGGCGGCGGCGAGGGGAAGATGAATAGATATTAGGTTTTTTTTTTTTAATTGGGTCGGTGGTGTATACTTTTTGGATGTTGCTATGTTGGTATTTCGTGCACTATTGTAAAAGTCGGTCTCCAAAGCCGAGTACTCGCTCCAATGAGTTGTTCCGAGTCCGAGTACTTCCTGAGTATTACCCGAGTACTCCCGCCTAGGGCCGAGTACTCTCCGATTACTCGCTCCAAGGACCTGTTCCGACCTAGGAGTGCCTAGCGACTTTTGCAACCATGATTTCGTGTAAGCTATTACACCTTGACGGCTCCACCCCAGTAGAAAAAAAAACCTACTCGGGTGCTTCTTTTTATTTTTCTTTTTTTAAATGGTATTGGATCTCAACGTGTGAACCATTGATTTTCAGCCCATATCATCAAGGTCTAGTTACCATGATCTCCGTTGAGACCCCACCACCACCCAGGAGGAAGCCGCACAAGAAAATCCCTTACCTCCCAAAGACCCCTATTTCGCCTTTAAATGGATTTGAACATGTGACATTTCATTTGAAAAACCAGTGGGATACCACTAGGACAAAGCCCATTTGGTTACTCGGATAGTGCTTCTGATATCAGATCACGAGTTATACTGTTCTTGGACCTGAATGTTTGTGTGTGGTCCTTTTGTTTGCCACTGACTATGACGAGAATGTTGGGGTAAATTTCAATTAGAAACTTCTTTTTTGAAACCTGATATGATTTCACTTGGTAAAGACATTAACTCTTATGAAGAAAGTTTTAAGTTTGACTCCAAGCAAAATAAAAATATTCAAGAACAGTTTAGAAGTAAAAATATGCTAATATTATTATTAAAAAAACTAAACCCTTCTTTCATATCTGGTTAAATTGGAACTTAAATAAGATGACAAGCAATAGTTCGAGGTATGTATAGTCAATAGCTTACAGGTAATGCCACCTTCTTCATCCTAGTATTTATCTATATATATTTTGTGAAAAATAAGAATAAACAATTATTTTCTAAGATTTTAGTAAAATAAGTTAAATTAGGTAAATATAAAACATGTAATATTTATTTTAAAGAAAGGTATATGTGTAATAAAAATTATGCACCAGATATATATGTGTAATCAACCAAGTTTATAAAAATTGTATATAGTTAATATTTTAAACTGAATACATATATATTTAATTGATTAACTTTAGAAAAATATATATAAAACTGAAAATTTGAATTAAGCATAACAAGTTAAAAATTAAATAGTTGTTTTTATGTTTTGAATTTAATATTTTATTTTGAACAACCCTTTCTTTGTTATATATTTGAACATAACTTAATTGATTTACTGGCCAATATTAATCATAAAGTTCATTGAAAAGTTGTACGAATGGTGTCTAGTAATTTAAGATTTTAACATACTCGTTATTTGATTATATTTTTAATTTTATCCGATCAGTAATTTGAATAAACCATTTGATCTGAAATTCAACTCCGTTTTTCTATTCATCATAATAGACTCGTAAAAAAAATTCATTAATAGAACCGCAAATGTTTCTCATGAGACTCAACATGCTATTTTTTATTTTAATACTTAATTTAACATTTCAACCATGTTTTCAAAATTAGCATGCACATAATCACATGATGAATGATTTGTGGGATAATGAATCGGACTAAACTAAAGAAAGCATCAAATTACACCATTTTGTTCGTCCCCAAAATACCAATCGATTCCATTGATATTGACAGGCCCTAATATAATCAAATTACTCCATTAAAATACCGAATTTTTTTTAAAAATGGGTCCCATTTTAAGAAAGTGGTTACAAATGGGGTTGAAATTTTTTTTTTTCACAAATGGGGTTTTCTCCATTGGTAGTGGCGAAATTAAGGAAAGATAAAATTGGATTATATGGGTGTAAGAAGTCAGTACAATTGTCAGCAATTAAAAAATCAAATGGGTATTTTCGCCACTAGTAGTGGCAAAAAAGGACACAGGTACAAGCTTTCAACATTTTCGCCACTAAGAGTAGAGAAAATGGGTATTTTCGCCACTAAGAATGACAAAAATGGGTATTTTCGCCACTAGGAGTGGCAAAAAAAGACACTGGTACATGCTATACCTATTTTCGCCACTAGGAGTGGCAAAAATGAGGTTTATTTAATTTTTTTATTGCTGACAAGTGTACCGGCTTCTTACACTCCTACAACCCCATTTTATCTCTCCTCAATTTCGCCACTACCAATGGAGATAACTCCATTTGTGAAATAAAAAAAATTCCAACCCTATTTATAACCAATTTTTTAAAATAAGACCCATTTTTAAAAAAAATTCTTAAAATACCACATAAGAAAAATGTTTGCTTTAACGTAACCCGCAAATACCAACCACCATGGCACCATTCATTCAAATTTCTTTAACCGGGAATTGATTCATGACGACTCCGACGAACTCGTTTCCCGTTGAATCAAGATCTTCCACCGCATATATGAAGACCACAGACACCTCTGATTCCTTACGGTTTAGGACAACCGCCGTTGGAAATGCTAGAAACTCCGGCAATGTTTCGCCAGCAAAGAATACTCCTTGCATGAGTCGATCACAATCATTCAGGCGTGATATGGGGCATGTTGCTTCTGAAACTTATTTGATTACTCGCCTTGCTTTTACTCTCCTTCGATATCTTGGGTACAGTTCCATTCCAGCAGACCAGCACATTCCCATCGTCATTTGATTTTGAGCATTAGGTCGTAAATTGAGAAGCATTTCGCTTCGTTATAATGATATTTTTATCGTTTTTTCATGTGAAACATTATTTCGATACATAATCGATCAACACCGTTGGTATGATGTACCATGATTGCTACTGAGAACACATTAATCAGGGTTCATGGTGCTTTAAATTTTGATCAACCATTTGTATGATAATTAATTAATTATAGATCAACACCAAATGTGAATCTAGAAGTCGATCACAAGCTGGATTAAGATGTTAGAACTTTATGATAGATTCCAAAGTAATATAATGCTGTGAAGGAGGCTTCAATAGTTTGTAGCAAGTCATGATTAACATGGCTATTGTATGTATCGTCCACATTTATTTGCAGAATCTAGAAGCATTCCATGAACTTTAACCAATTAGGAGCAAGCCTTAAACCAACAGTAAAATGTTGCCACATCCCACATAAGTTATAGATCACATGTTTGAATTGTGAAAACGATCTCTTGTATAAATACAGGGTAAGGATGCGTACAGCGCACTATCAGGCTCAAGTTGGCCCCATATCTACGAGAGCCTTACTACATTAGGGGTCTTTTTCTGATCATATATACGAGAGCCTTGTTTTTGCTCTTTATCATGTACAATGTAATTTCATTCAATATCAGGGGTCTTTTTTCTGATCATATATATTTTTTACCAGATTAGGCCGTCGGTGGATGTTGGGGCTTTTTGCCCTACTTCTTTATGCGATGCTTTTATTGCCTGGCTTTCTCAAAGGTTTGTTTGGTGATTCGTTACTTTTTTACGTATAATACTTCAGTCTTGAATGTTTGATTTGAGTTTTGTATTTTGTCAACTAACTTTGTCCGTCACAACTTTTAAGTTGCATATAGATTTTGTGTTTCAAGCCAAGTTCGTAGAAGTATAGTTAGCCTTCCCGTATTGGGCACTAATCTTTTTTTAACGTCTAATTAGATCAGTTTTTTCCCCTTCCTCTATCCCATAGGTACCGCTAAAGTAGCTAAAGTAGTGATAAATCCTGTTAATAAAACGGGTCCTATAGTATGGTGATCAGCCTAGAAACAAGTAATGTTGGGTTGTAATTTGCATAACACATTATGTTTCTTTATGTGTTTAGCCTAATCATATCAGTGAATGTGAAGTTGCATTTTAGGCTGGATCTATACTTACCAAAAGATATAGATTGCTCAAAACCAGTCTTTGTGACTGGTGGAGCGTGGATCATAGGGTATAAAGCATGGGGTGCACTTTTAGGGCTTCAATTTGCAGAAAGAGATATTATTGTGGCATCAATTGATTACAGGTAACTTCATTACTCCAACTAACCTTTCCTCTAGATTTTCTAAAGATTGACAATTTAAACCGAGATTTGTTTTGCGTATAGGAACTTTCCTCAGGGTACAATCAGCAATATGGTTGAAGATGTTTCTCAAGGAATATCTTTTGTGTGCAAAAATATTTCTGAATATGGAGGTGATCCAAATAGGATATATCTAATGGGACAGTCTGCTGGTGCACGTATTTCTTCTTGTGCACTCTTTCTACAGGCAATCAAGGAACTCAAGGGAGATAGCATCTCTTCGCGTATTTCCAATATTAAGGCGTACTTTGGTTTATCTGGGGGTAAACATTATCTCTTAAAAATAGTTGTTTCCTTTAAAATAAACACATCAGCCAAATAATCAAGACATGCTGGTTTATGAATAATTACTTATTATAACTCAACAGTTACCATCTACCCAATACGCCCCATTTGTGGTGCACGCATATCATGTATATATGTGTGGGCTCTTAAGGGGCAAAAGTAAAATTGCACTAATTTTAACGTTATTTCAATTATTTTGTGAAAATAACGTTAAAATCATTGGGATGATCAACTTCAAACGATAACTTTGAGCCGGGGACTCTTTCGGAGCAGCCTCTCTATCCAAATTGGGATAGGGGTAAGGTTTGTATCTATCCTTCCCCCCCAGACCCTACTGAAAGTGGGAATATACTGGGTAATGTTGTTGTTGTTGTTGTAGTTACCATCTACCCAATCTAGTTGAGCATTTTGCATGACGAGGTCTCCACCGCTCTATATTTTCAAGGTATTATACAATATATATCAATCAATCAACGTACTCAGTATATCCCGCCATTAGCATGCTAAGGCAGGGTCTGAGGAGGGTGAGATGTAGACAGCCTTACCCCTACCCCGTAGGGGTAGAGAGGCTGCTTCCAGTGAGACCCTCGGCTCATGATGCTTGATCAACCGTCCGAAACGATTTTAACGTTATTTTCACTGAATAAGTAAAATAACGTTAAAATTAGTGCAATTTTACTTTTGCCCCTCAAGAGCTGTCGACACATACATACATTACTAGGTTAATACCCCGTGTATTACACGGGATGAATAAATAAAAAAACTAAAAAAGTTTTAAAAAAATATTACTTGTATACAGCTTACATAATAATAAAATTAAAACGGTCTAGTATACATAAAGAGAATAAAGTTACTCATGAATCATGACTAACTCAAGTTTTTTTGAGATTTAAAGCGAAATGAAATTTTGACTACTGCCTTTTTAATTATATATTATAAATTTTCATCTTTAAATTTCTTAACCATCATTTATGATTGCTCTGAGTTTAAAAGTTCTTCTGTTACACGGTTGGAATTATGAATTATACATAATTTTAATGTTCATACAACAGGTATTATTTTCAAGAAAGTTACATAATTTTAAAGTTTATTAAAATATTATTAGATAGTGAATGGATGGAAGGAATCATGTAATCGTTTTAAATTAAAAACTGATCGTAAATAGATAGAATTAAACAATGGGGTAAATGAATTAAGTTTAAATGAAAAACAATGTTAATTATCAATTTACCTTAATTATGGATTAAATTTTAAGCGGGAAAATGAAGGTAAAAGTGGTCTAAATGAATGACAAGTGGCATCACAAAACCTTCTTTTATTATATTAGATAGATATGTGCGCACCGCTAACGGGGCGTTATATTATACAATATATATTTTCCTTAAATGCTCCAATAGCATGCTCTTAAAATGGCAAGCTTTGGTCGTTGTTTTTACATGCAACTAACATATTAATATTTTTTACAGTATTATGAAAGGAGAGGAATCCTTGAAACGTTTTTCTCCTGAAATAATCATTGAGGATCCCAATGTTAGAAATGTTATTTCTATCATGCCGCCTGTTATCCTTTTTCATGGTACAGAAGATTTTACAATACCACCGCATGCAAGTTTTGACTCCCTTAATTGTCAAACCCTCAATTTTCTTTATTACTTTTATACTTTATTACGCGAATAATTTCAAAGATTTTGTGTCTTGCAGTATAGCTTTTGTGGAAACTCTTAAGAGAGTTGGTGTGTTAGCTGAGCTAATACTGTTCGAAGGAAAAGCCCACACAGATTTATTTATTCAAGTAAGTTTTCACTTATCCTGCATATGAAATTTGAACAATATATGGGTAAAGCGATTGAAGTTTACATAATTATTTTTTATTTTTAAATGAATTTTTGTGTTTTCGTTAAACTTTGCAGGATCCTCTTAGAGGCGGCAAAGACGAGCTATTTGACTATATAGTCGGTTACATACATGCTGATGATGTTGATGCACTTTCTAAGGTTGCAATGGCACCAACAAGAAAACGACTTTGTCCAGAACCTTGTTGAAGTTAGCTGGTATGGTGAGCCCCTTTTAAGCCAACTTTATTTGTATATTTAGCACAAGGCAACTACAATCTAGCCAGGAATTTTTGTTTAATCTTGTGAATTGAAAGTTTGGAATGTTTTATATACATTGAAATTGTTACTTTTTCGGGGGTAACCTCTTGTTTCTTAGAAGGTAAAACGTGTCCTCATCGCGTCATTTAAAGACGCTTCGTCATGAGGAGAATTTTTTAATTATGATATTGAAATCGCCATTTTGTTAAGGTATGCCTAAATGGTCAAGTTTGATTTGCTTGGTTGTGTGACACCTCAGGTTAATCACGTTCTGTCTTTTTCACGTGAGAGATTTTGAATCCTAAAAAATGTGAGTCTGAAATCTCATATTTTGGGCACACTAGCTATAGAAGAAAGTATAACTTAACTTGCTCAGATAAGATAATATGAGGATGAGTGACATCTTTGCAAGTCTTCTTCCTAGCAACAAAAAAAACAATTCATGAGCTATTACGAGCAAAGTGTGCTAAATATTGATTGGTATAACTTATAAGAGATCAAACTAACTAACTAACCCAGTATATTCTCACTTTTCAATAGGGCCTGGGGAGAAGGTTGGACACACCTTACCCCTATTTCAGTTGGGCTAGAAAGGATGCTCTGAATGAGTCTTTGGCTCATTGTTATCGTTTGAAGTTAACCATCCGAACACTTTTAACGTTATTTTCACATAATAAGTAAAATAACGTTACAATTAATGCAATTTTACTTTGGCTCATTAATGACCCACACATATATACATTATATGCATGCATCGCAAACGGGGCGTATAGCTTACAAGAGATCAAATATTACAAATTTTCTTTGTCACCTCCTTTTTCATTTTGCGTCTTTTTAAAAGAATATTAAAATGTTTAAAATTTAAGCTCAACAATTCAAACTCAAACCAACATGTTGAATCAAACAGATTTAGCCAAAAATAATGTTTGTGACATCATTCAAAACGTTGGTTTTAGATGATTGAAGACAAAATAAAAATAAAAAAGTTATGTTATATTAAAACATTGAATTGAATTTAATAAACTCAAACTAATAAAGTTAAATAGTAGATTGTCGTTTTTCTCCGTATGCTTTGGTTGAATTTGAAATTTTCATCCAAATTATTAAATTTTACCAATTTGACGTTATATGTTTTAATTTTGTCATTTTACTCCACCATGTTAACTCCATCCAACTACATTATTAAGTGTAATGGTATTTTTATCAATTTTATACTACGTTCATAACAAAGGAAAAAAGAAAAGAAAATGAGAATATTCAAATATTTTGGTGAAAAAACAATAAAATTAATTTCAATAGCAATATTCAACATCAAAAATATATTACAAAAGCTCTTATATTATAGTCAAATATATTCGATTATATATGCTATGTATATTTTTAGTTAAAAAAGATTGCAACATAACATAAACAAGCATCAAAAGATCCAGCATCAAAAGATCCAGCATCAAAAGATCGCAAAAATATATTAACACGTCCAGACATAAAAAAACAAGCATTCAACACTAATAACCAAAATTGTTTTTATAGGTTATATATGTGTGTGTGTGTGTGTGTATTTTTTGTACATGTTATATAAAAAAGGTAAGCATCCAACACTAACAAACCAAATTTATTTTTATAGGTCATAAAAAAGACATGCATCCAATTACGGGTGTTCATAAAAACCGAAAACAAACGTATCCGTAACCAACAAAACTAAACCGAATTCGTCAAATTTGTTTTTTTGTTTGGTTTATTCAGTTAATCGATTAAACCAAATCTAGATATAAATTTATTATTTTTATCAATAATATATAAGGATGAATTTGATTTACTTGGTTGAGTTCGGTTTATTCGTTTTTAACTAGTTTATATTTGGGTTTTAATCGGTTTATTCAGCTGGTTTGGTTTTAACCGAATTGATTTTGGCTCGGATGACCTAATTCCTAATAAGGTTTGGTTCTGTTTTCGGTTGGGCTAAAAAATTTTCAAAACTTTTTAAACTAAACCAAATAAGTTGTTTAAATCATAAGCCAAACCGTTGAACGTCCCTATATCGAACACTAAAAAAAAAAAAAGGTAAGCAGGTAAGCATCCAACATTAACAACCAAAAGTATCAAATACTAACATGTTCGATTTTATAGGTTGTATATATTTTCTGATTTTTTTTAATATTTGAACGGATTAATGTACTCTTGCATGTTTTTACAATATTTTAATATTGGATGTTGGTCTTGAAATTATTTTTGTTGTCATACTATGTTGCAATCTTTATTTTTTGAATTAGTAATACATATAACTTATACAATCTAATATATTTGACTGTAATACAGAGGCTGTTGTAATATATTTTAATGTTGGATATAGCCATTGAGTTATATTGTTTATATTTTCACCAAAATATTTGATTTCACTTTTTTATTTTTTGCCTTTTCTTTTTGTTATGAGTTTAATATAAAATTGACAAAAATACCCTTACACTTAATGGTATAATTAGATGGAGTTAACAAAGTGGAATAAAAAGACAAACAAAAAACATAATGTCAAATTGATAAAATTTTAAAATTTGAATGAGAAAATGTTAATTTAACTAAACCACATGGAGGAAATCAACAATTACTCAAAAATAAAAATTCAGATAATTCAAAATTTTTAACAACTCTTCATGGTACAATGTTAGGCCAAATTAAGAAGGCTAAATAGCAGTCCCTCGTGTGTTCTATAAATTTCCCGCCATGTGACAGCGGTTAAAAAACCGTCTCCTTTTTTGAAAATCTTACATCTAGATAAAAAAAAGGGTCCAGTAATATAACCAAGGGTTATATGCGCGCAAATATTAGGGCAAAAATTATATCAGATATAAGTACAATATTCGTTATTCAAATTTAGTTTTCTTATTGCTCATACGACTTGCAGAACGTTATTTTCAACAAACCCTATAAACTTTTCGATCTTCACTCACTATGATCCTGATTATTACACTATCGTATTCATAATAACGTTTGTTGCTTAAATCAAGAGTTTCCCAACTTAAATCAAGAGTTTTGCATGATTAAAAACGAGTCAAAAAAACGTTACTAAAAAGTAACATTTATATAACCTTAAATAGAAACGTCGGTTTAGACACTTCTATTTTGTTTTTTCTAGAATTGTTACGACACTAACTTATTAAAACATAGTCAAATTGATTAATTTGTTAGTCAACTATCTCATACACTTTGAGTTTAATTTCTATTGGTTCGTTATCTATTTGTTTTTTCTGAATTTTTACGACACTCGCTTATTAAAACATAGTCAAACTAATTAATTTGTTCGTCAACTATCTATACACTTTGAGTTTGATTTTTATTGGTTCGTTATTTAAAATAAAGAGTTAATTACACGGATGGTCCCTGTGGTTACCCATATTGCACGGATGGTCCCTAACTATCAGAAATTACACCGGTGG